>CAUYPK010057178.1:0-109159 GCA_963574355.1 Loris lydekkerianus | reverse complement strand
TGCTTTTTTCTGCTTTCCATTTGCCTGGAATATAGATGACCATCCCTTCACCTTGAGTCTCTATTTGTCCTTTAATGTAAGATACAATTCTTGGATGCAGCAGATATGTGGCTTGAGTTTTTATATCCAGTCAGCCAGCCTATGCCTCTTTAGAGGACAATTTAAACCATTCACAGTAATTGAGAGTATTGATAAGCCTTTCAAGAGTCTGGTGGACATTTTTAATCCTTTTGCAACTGTGGAAGTTGGAGTTTGATCAAAATTTTTTGGGTGGGTTTACTTTTGTGGTGGAGGATTGCGCTGGTCTTTATGGAAGATAGGTCTGAGAATATCCTGGAGAGCTGGTTTAGTTATGGCAAATTTCTTCAACATGTGAATGTCATTGAAGTATTTAATTTTTCTGTGATAAATGAAACTCAGTTTAGCTGGGTACAGGATCCTGGGTTGAAAGTTATTTTGTTTTAGGAGATTAAAAGTCGATGACCATCCTCTTCTAGCTTGAAAGGTTTCAGCAGAGAGATCTGCAGTTATTCTAATATTCTTCCCCTTGTAAGTTATGCTTTTCTTTCATCTGACTGCTTTTGGAATTTTCTCCTTCATATTAACTTTAGTGAAATTGATTATGATGTGTCTGGGAGATGTTTTATTCAGGTTGAGTCATGCTGGAGTTCTGAAACTGTCTGCTATCTGAATTTCAGAATCTCTTGGCATGTCTGGAAAGTTATCTTTCATAATCTGATGGAGAAGAGACTCTGTGCTTTGTGAAGCTACTTCTTCACTTTCGGAGATCCCTATAAGACGAATATTGGTTTTCTTTGAATTATCCCAGAGCTCTCTGAGAGAGTGATCTGTTTTTGCCCTCCACTTCACCTCCTCTCTGAGAGTTTGGGAGTGTTCAAAAGCCTGTCTTCAATGTCAGAAATCCTTTCTTCTGCTTGCTCCATTCTGTTACTGAGGGATTCTACTGTGTTTCTCAGATCTTTGAGAGCTGTAACTTCTTGTCTCAATGTGTCAAAATCTTTGGTCATTTGGTCTTTGAATTCGTTGAATTCTTGAGACATCTTTTGGGTTACTGCTTGGAATTCTAATTTGATCTTATTTGCTGTCCAGATTCTGAATTCGATTTCTGACATCTCAGCTATTTGTGCTGTGTCTGCCCCACTGATCCTTGGGGGAGTTGATCTACTCTGTTTATTCATGTTGCCAGAATATTTCCTTTGATTTCATCTCATGGTTGTTTTTCACCATTGCCTCTGGCTGTCCTCAGACTTGGGGTGGTGTCTCTCTGAGTTTAGACCCAGGGGGAATCACTCTATTGTTGCTGGATCTTTGTAGGGAGTGACCCTGTGTAGCTCTTCTAGGGCTGCCCCAGCCAGGGAGCTCTGGTTGTGGGAGCAGTTCCAGAGTGTGACACCCCAAGTTCCAGCAACAGTGTGGGGGGGTGGTGCACATGGTTCTGGGAGTGCCTGGCACCCAGTGACTTTGGCACAGAGGGCCCAAGGCTCCAGCAGTCTCTGGCCAGGAGAAGGGCAGTGGCAGGGAGGGCTCCGGAGTACACGCAGCTACCAGAGACCCTGGTGAGATGAGCAGGCAGTATAGAGGCAGGGAGGGTACAGGAGGGAGGACTCAGGGTTGCCCCGCTCTGGGAGTTTCTGGTCAGGGTGTGGGTAGCAGGTCAGCAGCTCTTACCGGGGTCTGAGAGGGTGCCAATTGCAGGTCTTGGCACAGCTCTTCTGGAGGTCCAGGAGGGTCTTGGTGCAGCTCTTCCAGAGGTCCAGGAGGGTCCCAGTGCAAGCTCTTCCTGAGGTCCGGGAGGGTGCCAATTGTGGTCCCAGTGCAACTCCAGGCCAGAACTTTTTAAACTCTAAATCTGTGCACTCGATTTTTAGTGATAACCTAAATTTCCCCCCAACCTTTTTACATTGATTATTTTGTAAAATACATTAAGAATGAAGGTAGGACTTTATAAACTCAAGCACTATGTAGAAATAAGGCATTGGGATTGTTGTCACTTTCTATTTAAAAATTGAATTTTTTTTTTTTTTTTTTTTTTTTTTTTGAGACAGTCTCACTCAGTCACCCTTGGCAGAGTCCCCTGGCATCATAGCTCAAAGCAAGCTCAAATTCTTTGCATCCTCTTGCCTCAGCCTTCTGGGTAGCTGGGACTACAGGTGCCCACCACAATGCCCAGATACTTTTAGAGATGGGGGTCTCACTTTTGCTCAGGCTGGTCTCAAACTCCAGAACTCAAGCAATCCACCCATCTTGGCCTCCCAGAATGCTGAGATTACAGGCATAAGCCACTGCACCCAGCCCAAAATGGAATTTTATTAGCAGAGGACTCCCTGAGCTAAATCTTCTAACTCTTCTTGTTAATCCTATTTATTCCAGCTTATTATATGCCAAGCATCAGGCTGTATGCTATATGTGTACATGTAAATGCTCTTGTTTATATAACATCTCACACCAGTTATAGTCTCACACTAGAGTCTTAGATGAAAAGCTTTCAGAACATAGAATATAAGCCTATGGGCTGAGCATTGTGGCTCATGTCTATAAAACCAGCACTTTGGGAGGCTGAGGTCTAGGCACTACTGGGCCCCCAGCCATGAAGTGGGAGGATTGCTTAAGGACAGGAGATTGAGACAACCTGAGCAGCATAATGAGACACTAACCTTATACAAAATTTTTTTTTTGAGACAGAGTCTCACTATGTCACTCTCAGTAGAGTACTATGGCGTCACAGCTCACAGCAACCTCCAACTCTTGGGCTTAAGTGATTCTCTTGCCTCAGTCTGCCAAGTAGCTGGGACTACAGGCACCTGCCACTGTGTCCAGCTATTTTTTGGATGCAGTTATCGTTGTTTATCAGGCCTGGGCCAGGCTCAAACCTGCCAGCCTCAGTGTATGTGGCCAGAACCCTACTCACTGAGCTATGGGCACCGATCCATTATACATACTTTTAAAAAAATTAGTAAAGCATGGTGTTGGGTACCTATAGTCCCAGCTACTTGGGGGGCAGAAACAGGAAGACCACTTGAACCCAAGAGTTTGAGGTTGCAGTGAGCAATGATTGCACTCCAGCCTGGGCAACAGAGCAAGACTCTTTCTCTTGGAAAAAAGAAAGAAAGAAAGAAAGAAAGAAAGAAAACATACAAGAATATAAGCCTATATCCCTATATAATTCTCTTTGAAGAATACCCACCCTTCATACTGTGTAACTGAAAACTTTATAAAGAATTCTTCAAGGAATAAAAATGCCAAGTGGTTGAAATTCATAGGAACAACATAGAGAATTGCTTATTTGTGTATTTGGTGTCTGGCAAATACACACAGGAGAGTGATGTATACATACCATCTAGCAATATTTGCCACTCTATGTCACTTCAGTTTCTGCAACAAGAAAATTGACTAAACCATTTCCCTTTTCAGGGAAGATTAGAATGCAATGATAGAATTTGGTGTTATTTGAAAATTTATTTTCAATATTTCAAGTTGAGCTATTTATATGATTTATGTCCATCTTTCCAACCTCTGTACCAGTCTTTTGTACATATTTAGAATAAAGCTATCTTTTCTGGGGGGGGGGAACATCTTCAGGGTGGCACCTATGGCTCAAAGGAGTAGGGAGCTGGCCCCATATACTGGAGGTGGCGGGTTCAAATCCAGCCCTGGCCAGAAACTGCAAAAAAAAAAAAAAAAGTTCGGTGCCTGTGGTTCAAGCGGCTAAAGCGCCAGCCACATACACCTGAACTGGCGAGTTCGAATCCAGCCCGGGCCTGCCAAACAACAATGACGGCTACAACCAAAAACTAGCCCGGCATTGTGGCAGGCGCCTGTAGTCCCAGCTACTTGGGAGGCTGAGACAGGAGAATCGCTTGAGCCCAGGAGTTGGAGGGTGCCGTCAGCTGTGATGCCACGGTACTCTACCCAGGGCAACAGCTTGAGGCTCTGTCTCAAAAAATAATAATAATAAATAAATAAATATTTTTTTAAAATCATCTTTGTTGAAGGCAGAGAGAACAGAGACCAGAACTGGATATGGGATGAGACCCCAGGGAGGTGTCTGTTCAGTTTTCAGCTTTGGAAAAGATGGAGGATGGTCACACTAATATCCTCTTAGAACCAACCCTGGAAGGTGACTTTAGATTGCTTGTCCATCCAGCTTAATTCTCACAAAAGACATTCTGTGGTAAATATCACCTTACAGATGAGGAAATGGGGATTCAGCTGGCCAGTCCCTTGCCCTCACTCCCCAGTTTTCCTCCCCACCTTCGCCCAGGAGAGTCTGTTTATAGAAGCAGCTGAGATGAACCAAGAGCTTTGTAGGAAGATCCCTTCCCTTGGAGATTGAATTACCAGAGAAGGGGTCTCTGAGGTTTTGTAAAATGGAAACAACTTTCCCTAGTCAAAGGACTACAACATTTTCCATTGCATACCTGTATCATAATTTTTTTAATTATTTTTAGACAGTATTTCACTCTGTTCCCCAGGCTGGAGCCCAATAATATGATCATAGCTCACTGCAGCCTCAATGCCTGGGCTCAAGACATTCTCCTGTCTCAGCCTCCTGATGGCTGGGACTACAGGTGCCCACCACATCTGGCTAATGTTTTTCATTTTTTGTAGAGACAGGGTCTCACTGTGTTGCACAGGTTGGACTTGAACTTCTGACCTCAAGCAGTCCTCTCACCTGAACCTCCCAAAATGCAGGGATTACAGTGTGAGCCACCACATCCAGCCAGTATACCATAATTTACATTGTGATTCCTTGCCAATACCTCTCAGGTAGTGCCCAACCTACCAAATTAATTTTAAGCTCTATGATATTCAATATCTTTCTGGTTGTCCCCCTTGTTTTTAATCCTATCTTTTTCCCTTGTCCAAATACAATTTTCCCCAAAGTTTCCTCTTCCAGGAAGCATCCCTCATTCAACCCAGGCTCATACAGCTTTCTCTAGGACTTTTTACCCTGCAACCCATAATTATCCTGAGTGTTTCAACCAGAACTATTTATTAATAACCACTGAACCCTTAGACTGGAAGCCAATTCAGGGGGAAGTTAATCCAACCCCCTTCCCGGGAGGCAGGAATTTGCACTACAATCACCCAAACAAGTTTCACCAACCTTTGCCTTAACCAGCTCACTGATGGGACATTTCTATTTCATTTTATTTTCATCTTTTGGCATAGACTTTATGTTTTTAATCCGTTCTCTGGACTAGGGCTAAGTATTCAATTGACAAACGTCTACTGAATACCCTGTAGTCCTCAGAAATGTGGTAAATTCTGGATCAAAATAGAGGTCTTACATCCAGGCACACAATCCAATTAATTAAATGATAACTCCTTATGAAAGCAGAGTTGAAATAATCTCATAATTAGTCCCAATGTGTACATCTCCAAACTTAAAATTTACTAAAAGAATATAATGATAGAGAGAATGTGTATGTGTGCCAGAACGTAGGGGGAAGGAAAAAAGAATCTGGTCAAGGATCTGGGAGTTCAAGATACCTGCTTCACTTTTATGCATGCTTGAAATTTTTTATAGTAAACAGTTTAAAATGATCACAGGCACTGGCCTTTGCCAACTACTTAGTATACTCTGACCCCTTAAGTTGCCAGTTCATCTTACTGAGGATTTCAATGCATATATGTGGTGAATCTCTGTTCTAATCAGGCAGGTCTTTTTTTTTTTTTAACACATGGGTTCTTGCTCTGTCACCAAGGCTAGGGTACAGTGGCCCTGTCATAGCTCACTGCAGCCTCTAACTTCTGCTGGGTTTTTTTTGTTTGGTTGGTTGGTTGGTTTTTGAGACAGAGTCTCACTATGTAGAGGTAGGGTCCTGTGGTGTCACAGCTCACAGCAACCTCAAACCCTTGGGCTTCTCTTGCCTCAGCCTCCCAAGTAGCTGGGACTACAGGTGCCCGCCACAACACTTGGCTACTTTTTTGTTGTAGTTGTTGTTTAGCAGGCTCAGGCTAGTTCGGAACCTGCCAGCCCCACTGTATGTGGCTGGCGCCCTAAACACTGAGCTATGAGTGCCGAACCAGCCTCCAACTTCTATACCCAAGCAATCCTCCCACCTCAGCCTCCCAAAGTGCTAGGATTACAGATGTGAGTCATCACCTCTGGTCCCAGCCTCAATTTTTTATAGATGTGAAAAGTGTCATTATACCTGCAGAGGCAATGACTGTGTGTGTGTTTATGCTATTTGTTGAAACTAAGTTTACAGCTCCCTAAGAGCAGGAATCGTATCTGTCAAAATCACATTGTGTCCCATAATCTGACCCTCCAAGGTCCCAGGAGGAACATCTGCGGCCAGGAACCAGCTCAGGGAGCAGCAGTAACCCCGCCAGGGAGGCAGACGGCCACAGGGGGCGGCAGAGAACCAGAGAGCATCCAGGCCTGATTTTTCTACTTTTAATTGGAAAGAGTAGACGAAAGAAATAGGGGGTTGGTTTTATTTTAGCTATTATTAGCAAAAGGCAACCTTTGCCATCACGTGGGTCTGAAATAGCCTGGGGCGTTTTCAAGGAGCGGTAACCCGGACCTTGGAGAACAGAGCTGGTGTTAGGTGGGACGAGAGGGGGTGCATCCACATTCCCACATTAATCTGAACCCTTAGACTGGAAGCCAATTCAGGGGGAAGTTAATCCAACCCCCTTCCAGGTTGGATTAGAAGGTATTTTGCCTTCTCTGTGCCCTGCGTCCTCTGAGTAAATGGGACCATGACAGTGCCTGTTTCAGAAGGCTGATGCACCAGAACCTGAGCAGAGTCCGCACAGGACCGCATGAGTGGCCAGCAAAGGCACCAGGTGGGGTGGCATAGTGGGACTTGGTGGAATGGGCTCTGTGGCAAACCCACGTAGGCAGGCAGGATGGGCCACAATTGTGAGGACCTTGAAAGCCAGATGAGGGAGCCTGGATGGGCCGCAGGTGGGACACTGCCAGAAACTTCCCCTTCCCACCCACCTCAAAGAAACAGGCTGTCCTGAAGGTCCAAGGCTTTCCCTCTCTACCCAACAACATCGCCAGTCCCGAGTCTGCTGGGCTACTGCTGTGACCACCTGGCTCCTGAAGACCAACTGTGGCAGTTCTCAGCTGGCCCAGGCTGGGGACCTACCCAGGTGATCCTGGCAGCACAAATCAGGGCCTCTCTCTAGAGCAGACAAATTTGTCCCCAGCAGCTTCTGCCTCTGGGGCCATTCAGAAAAGTCCCATTTATTTAGCTCTGTGTGTGGTCCTGAGCAAGCCCCTAAGGGCTGCACACAACCGCACACATTAAAAGATGAAATACAATGAGCAGCCCCCTTGCCATTGACAGCTCACATTTCCCAGCCACAGAGGCAGAACGTGCTGGGAACAGGTGTCTGTGGGAGGTGGCTATCCCTGAGTTCCGAAGGGTTCAGAGGCTTTGCCTAAAACCACATCAGGTGCAGGCCTGGGCAGACCATTCCAGAAGGAAAAGGCGGGAGAGGGGAGAGTGGCCAGGCAGTGGAGATTTGGAGCGTGTGGGCAAAGCCCCAACAGTCAGCGAGGAAGGAAGGAAAGCCGAGTTTGGAAAAATGAGTGTAAGTTGGGGCTTCATGGCAGGCGATGAGGGGAAGATAGCCCAGACCCAGCAAGCTCTCACCTGGGGACACAGCCCCAAGAATCTCCCCCCAGGAGTGGTGTGGGGACCAGGACATTAGTGTTCCCGGTGGTGGGCAGCAAGGTGGATGAGCTGAAAGGCACAGACAAGGGAAGAGGGAGAAACGGGTGAGATGGAGGCTTGAGGCCAGTCACATTTGCTCCCGGAAATGTTGGGAGAAGGGAAATATGTGATCTGTGGGCATAACAGAATAAATAAACAAATTTAATGAAATGAATTACATTTAAAGATAAGAGAAGGGCCAGGGCAGGCCATTCCTGAGCAGAAATAAACTGAGCTACCTGATTAGCCCTATTATGCCTGAAGCCCATACCAATGTTTTTTACATCATGGCCTGGAGTCTGGTGATCAGCAGAGAGGTTTCAGATAAAACCCAGGTAAGGAGGCCCCCCCGCCCCACACTTGCCTTCCCAAGACTGGAGCACTGGGAGGTCCTCCCCTTCCTTCTCTATGAGGGAAAATCAGAGATGGGGAACACTGTGGGCATTTGACAAAGCAACCACTGAGGCCCCTTCCAGGACACAATGACAATTTACACCACCTGCACTTTTGGTCTTTGCCTTGGTTATTGTCTTCAAAGGCTGACTCAAATAATGAGACAGACTTTTCTTTTTTTTTGAGACAGAGTCACACTTTGTCACCTTCTGTAGAGGGCTGTGATGTCACAGCTCACAGCAACCTCCAACTCTTGGGCTTAAGTGATTCTCTTGCCTCAGCCTCCCAAATAGCTGAGACTACAGGCACCACCACAATGCTATTTTTTGTTGCAGTTGTCATTGTTGTTAACTGGTCCGGGCTAGATTCGAACCCGCCAGCCTCGATGTATGTGGCCAGCGCCATAACAACTGTGCTATGGGCACTGAGCCAAGATATACTTTTCTTGAAACTTCTCTGTCTTAACAGGAGTGAGATGAGCCCAGTAGCCCAGACCCTGTCTTCTAGGACATCATGCAGTTCTGAGACAGTGGCCAGGTCTGCCCCACCCCAGAGCAGGTGAGTTTGACTAATCCCAGACAGTTGTGAACTCCTGCTATAGCTCAGGCCCAGGGCTCTGGGTGTCAGTGCCAGGAGGGGGTACTTGCCACATGTCACATGCCACCTTCTCCATCTATGCTACAGGGAAACCCAGCAAATGAGCTCTTTATCTTCACCTTAACACCTTTTTGATGGAAAGCAAGATATTCACCTAAGATGTTAGAAATAGGACAAATGTCAGTGCCAGGAAACCAGAGAGTTTATAGCCAGTAGGGACCTTTGAGATCATCTCATTCACTCTCTCATCTTGTGGATGTGAAAATGGCCCCAGAGACAGGAGTGGCTGAACGCAAAGCCAGTCCCCAAACTCCATGCTCAAGGCCCAAGTCCCCATGGTACCCCAGGCCTGTGCAGTGCTGATACTAACTTCAAATGGGTTTCCAAATTGGCAAATACTGGCAAAGATTCCTCTCCTGGATGCGTAGGAAGATCATTTCTTGCATGAAGTGACATAGGATGGTTCCACCAGTGAAAACCTATTGGACTTTGCCCTTTGCTAAAGTGGAGACCTGAGGACCGAAAGACATTGTTTCGGTCTGAATTGTATCCCCACAAAATTCCTGTTAAAGTCTCAACCCACAGTACTTCAGAATGTGATGGTACTTGGGGACAAGGCCTTTAATATAATGACCTTTAAAAAGGTGATTTGCCTGTAATCCCAGCACTCTGTAATCCTAGTCCGAGACCAGCCTGAGCTAGAGCGAGACCCTCACCTCTAAAAAAGCAGCTGGGGGTTATGGCAGGCACTGTAGTCCCAGCTACTTGGGAGGCTGAGGCAAGAGAATTGCTTGAACCCTAAAGTCTGAGGTTGCTGGAGTTGTGAGGCCACAGCACTCAACCAGGGACCACAAACTGAGACTCTGTCTCAAAAATAAATAAGTAAATATAAATAAAAAGGTGATTTGTTTAAAGTGAGGCAATCAGGATGAGCCCTAATCCAACCTGATTGTGCCTTTATATTAGTGGAAATTTGAACACAGAGAGACCACAGTGAGCGTGTGCACACAGACAGAGTGGCCTGCCAGCTGAGGAGCAGCCTCAGAAGAAACCAACCCTAAGGGCACCTTGAATTTAGCCTTCAAGCCTACAAACTGTGAGAAAGTGCTTAAGCCCCCAGTTTTCATGGGAGGCCTTGGCAGTTTCCAGGGTAAAATTTCAAGGGCACCCAAGCACAGGAGGCCTCCAGGGCACAGATGAGATGGGTCAGGGGGCAGCTTGCAGTGGGACTGTGTCTGGAATCCCATCTGCCCTCAGAGCCCCCTTCTCCAGAAAGCATGCCTGAGCCCCAGATGGACGATGCCACCACCCCAACTCCTGTAGCACCTTCTCTGCCTCTATCCAGGACACAGTATTTCCATTCAATTAAATTTTGGGAAACCAAGGAACATGCCACGCCTTCCTCATCCTCAGACCACCCCTGGGAGGGTCTGACCCATTAAACAGCCCACCGTGGGAGAAGGGCGGGAGGGAGGCGGGACTGATAACCGGGGGGGGGGGGGGGGGCGCGCACCCGGTGGGCCAGCCGACACCCGGGGGTGGGTTGACCAACACCACCCACGGGCCGGGGGTGGGGGGGGGGGGGGGGGGGGGTGGCGGGGGCGGGGGGGGGGGGGGCGCCCAGAAGGGGACCAGACTGAAGGCTCAGCAGAAAAGGCAGCTCCTGCTTCAGCGCTGGGGACAGCGGCGCTGCCCTGAGCCAGGGGCGCCTCGTGGGGCTCCTGGGAGCTGCTCCTGGGATGTGCAAGGAACCCCTGGCTTCGGGCGAGCGCCCACGGGCTGGGGAAGAACTCACCCAAGCGGACTTGCAGGCTCAGAAGTCCCTGGGTGCGACCAGGGACCCGTTAGGCAGCTTATAAAACGCTTGTTAGAAACTTTCCAGTTAACGAGCCCTGCAGGGAGGCGCGCAAGGGCCAGAGAGGCTGCAGCTCCCCGAGCAGGGGCGCCTGAGGACAGCAGAGGTTCCCGGGGAAAGGGGCGGGGGACCGAACCCCTGGGTCCTACGCTCCACCTGGGGAGCCTCGGCTTTACGTGGGTTTCTTCCTTATTAGAAAAACACTCCTGGCTTTCTTTAGCATGACGTCTTCGTGGATACGGAAGTCCTTTCCAAGCCCCCCTCTGCGTGGTTCTCACGCTCCAGGGCGCCCTCTGGTGGAGCCCCGCGCCCTCCACTCTTGGCTGATCTGGGTACTGCCGGCGGGGCTCCTCGCCCCCGCTGGAAAGCAGGGTCCTTGGGTCTTGTTTTATTCCTGCCTGTATGCGCACACCTGCGGATTCGCTGAGCCTTCTGCGGGCCTGCCTTTGCGCTTGCGCGTATTAATTCGTTAAAGCCTCATCATCACCTGGACTTATCAATCATCCCATTCTACAGGCCGATCCTGAGCTCAAGCAATCCACCTGCCTCAGCCTCCCAGAGTACTAGGATTACAAGCATGAGCCGCAGGCCCTGCCTCTCCTTAGATTTTAAAAGACAGATACAGGAAAAAAAAAAAAAAAAAGTGAGAGCCCCCACCTCTTCCAGTGCCAACACACACAAACTCACCAGTTCGCTTTGGTGCCTCATGTAGACATACACTTTTGAGTGAATGGGATTGTCATTTAATTTCTATGACATGTACTTATCTCCAGGTCAGTCACCCTGGGTAGAGTGCCCTGGCATTATGGTAGCTCACAGCAACCTCAAACTCCTGGGCTCAAGCCATCCTCTTGCCTCACCCTCCCAGGTAGCTGGGACTACAGCTGCTGCCACCATCCTGGCAAGTTTTTCTATTTTTTAGTAGAGACAGGCTCTCACTCAGGCTGCTCTCAAACTCCCGAGCTCAAGCAATCCACCAGCCTCAGCCTCCCAGAATGCTAGGATTACAGATATAAGCCACCCTGCCAGGCCACTTTTCATTTTTTGAAGCACACCTCTTAGCAAGGGCTCCATGCTGTCAGTTCTGGATTGGATGACAATGTTACTCTCCTTCCAGCTGCTCCCATCTCCCAATAGCTGCTCAACTCCTTCCTTTACTTGGCCTTTCCTTAAATTTACTCACATTGTTATTATTTATATAACTACTTTAGCTTCATTACAAGCAATACTGTCAAATTCAAGTTTCAAGGTGCAAGTTACCTACCCCTAACACTACATAATGCATTAGGTATACCCGAAGTGTGCTTCTGGGTCACTGGAATCATTGCACATGCTGCAAGTGTCACTGTGCTGGTCCCTGGTCAACACTGCCTCCTTGTGTTTAGGGTTTGTTTTTATATTGTAGCATTTCATAACTTTAGCATCTTTATGGAGGTGTAATTTACAACAGTAAGATCCATTCATTGTAAGTTTACAGCTCAATGACTTTGTCTTACAGAGCAGAGTTCTGCAACCATCACCACAATCCACATTTAGAACAGAACTATTGCCATAAAAAATGTCTTGTGTGCCAGGCAGCGCCTGTGGCTCTGTGGGTGGGGCGCTGGCCCCATATACCAAGGATGGCGGGTTCAGACCCTACCCCAGCCAAACTGCAACAACAACAACAAAAAATAGCCGGGCATTGTGGCGGGCACCTGTAGTCCCAGCTGCTCTGGAAGTTGAGGCAAGAGAATTCCCTGAGCCCAGGAGTTGGAGGTTGCTATGAGTTGTGATGCCACAGCACTCTACTGAAGGCGATAAAGTGAGACTCGGTCTCTTAATGCTTGCAGCCAACCCTCCCTCTCTCATTCCGGCCTAAACAACCAGCAATCTGCTCTTCTGTTTCTACTGATGTGCCTTTTCTGGAAATTGTATATAAATAAATAATAGGAGATTGTAAATTTAACTTAAAAGGTTAAATACAGCATTGCCATACAACCCCTCAATTCTGCTCCTAGGAATATACACAAGAAAATTGAAAACATATGTTCATGTAAAAAAAAAAAAATTGTGCACAAAATACACATTCTGGTAGCATTAACCACAATAGCCAAAAAGTGGAGACAACCTAAACGTCTGTCAGCTGATGAATGGATAAACAAAAATATGGTATATTCACACCATGCAGCATTATTCAGCTATCACAAAGAATGAAATACTGACACACGATCTCAAGAAAACCACGCTAAGTGAAAGAAGCCAGAATCAAATGGACACATATCGTGTGTGTTTGTACCTATATGAAATGTCCAGAGCAGGCAAATCCACGGAGAAGAAAGTAGATTTGGAATTACAGGGACTGGGGAAAAGGGGAAGGTAGAATGACTGCTCGTGGACTCAGGGTGTCTTTTTTGGAGTGATGAAAATGTTCTGAAATCAGCTAATGGTGATGGTTGCACATTATGAATGTATTAAAGCCTATTGAATTGTACACTTTTTTAATGAGACAGAGTCTCACCATGTCACTCTTGGAAGAGTGCTATGGTGTCACAGCTCACAGCAACCTCCAACTCTTGGGCTTAAGTGATTCTCTTGCCTCAGCCTCCCAAGTAGCTGAGACTATAGGCTCCCACCACAACGCCCGACTTTTTTTTTTTTTTTTTTTTTTTGCTATAGTTGTCATTGTTGTTTGGCAGGCCCTGGGCCGGGTTCCAACCTCCCAGCCCTGGTGTATGTGGCCAGTGCCCTAGCCGCTGAGCTACAGGTGCCGAGCCACACTTTTTTTTTTTTTTTTTTGAAACAGAGTCTCACTCTGTTGCCCAGGCTAGAGTGCTGTGGTGTCAGCCTAATTCACAGCAACCTCAAATTCCTGGGCTCAAAGGATCCCTCTGCCTCAGCCACCTGAGTAGCTGGGACAACAGGTGCCCATCACCACACTCAGCTAATTTTTCTACTTTTAGTAGAGACTGGGTCTCATTCTTGCTCAGGCTGGTCTTGAATTCCTGAGCACAAGGGATCCTCCTGCATCGACCTTCCAGCGTTCTGGGAAGGCATGAGCCACCGCACCCAGCAAAATTATACATTTTTAAAGGTGATTTTTATGAGGCTCAGCACCCGTAGCCCAGTGGTTACAGTGCCAGCCACATGCACCGAGGCAGGCAGGTTCAAACCCAGCCTGAGCCAGCTAAACAACAATGACAACTGCAAAAACAAAAATAAAAAATAAAAGTAAAAAAAATGACAACTGAAAAAAAAAATAGTCAGGCATTGTGGTGGGTGTCCGTAGTTCTAGTTACTTGGGAGGCGAAGGCGAGAGAATTACCTAACCCCAAGAGTTTGAGGTTGCTGTGAGCTGTGACACCACAGCACTCTACCGAGGGCAACATAGTGAGACTCTGTCTCAAAAAAAAAAAAAGAAAAGAAAATCTATATATGTATATATATACACACACATTGACAGAGGTTGAGTGCAGTGGCTCACACTTGTAATCCTAGAACTCTGGGGGCCTGAGGCGGGTGGATTGCTTGAGTTCACAGGTTCAAGACCAGCCTGAGCCAGAGTGAGACCGCCATCTCTACTAAAAATACAAAAAAAATGAGGCAAGAAGATCACTTGAGCCCAAGAGTTGGAGGTTGCTGTGAGCTATGATATCGCCATGGCCCTCTACCCAGGGCAACAGCTTGAGACTCTGTCTCAAAAAAAAAAAAGTGTCTTATGCTTAGAATTGCTGAGAGTAGATCTTAAATGTTCTCACCACAAAAAAGAGTGGTATCTGAAGTGTTATATACATTCATTATTTTTATTTAATTATCACAATATAAACATATCAAAACATGCTGTACAATCACAAGTATATACAATTTTATTTGTCAATTATAATGTAATAAAGTGCAGCAAAATTTAATAATTTACAAAAGGTGATTGTGTGGATTTTGTCATTTATTCTGTGACTAAGGTACAAAGTACATTAATTAATTTGACTTTCAGATGCTAAAACAAGTTTGCATTCCCTCATACATTCCATTTGGTAATGGTATATAATCTTTTTATATAATGCTAACATTTCATTTATATATTTCTAATATTTTCTTTAGGATTTTTGCCTATATGTATATTAATGAAATGTATTGGTTTATAAATTTCCCTTTTTGTTTTTGTTTTGTTTTGTTTTGCTTTTGCTTTTTTTTGAGACAGAATCTCACTCTGTGCTATTGGTAGAGAGCTATGACATCATAGCTCACAGCAACCTCAAAATCCTAGGCTCAAGTGATCCTCCTGCCTCAGCCTCCAGGTAGCTGGGACTATAGGCGCTCACTATAACACCCGGCTAATTTTTCTATTTTTAGTAGAAATGGTCTCAGGCTCAGGCTGGTCTCAAACTCCTGAGCTTTAGCAATCCATGTGCCTCAGCCTCCCTGAGTGCTATGATTTCAGGCATGAGCCACTACAGTGGCCAGATTTCCC
The DNA here is from genome assembly GCA_963574355.1 of Loris lydekkerianus. Lineage (NCBI taxonomy): Eukaryota > Metazoa > Chordata > Mammalia > Primates > Lorisidae > Loris > Loris lydekkerianus. The sequence goes on along the minus strand of CAUYPK010057178.1, from coordinate 94,170 downwards.
TTTTTGTGATGTCTTTTTTTTTTTTTTTTTTTTTGTGACAAAGTCTCACTATGGCACTCTCTGTAGAGTACTGTAGCATCACAGCTCACAGCAACCTCAAACTCCTGGGCTCAAGCTATTCTCCTGCCTCAGCCTCCCAAGCAGCTGGGACTACAGGTGCCCACCACAACACCCAGCCATTTTTTTGGTTGCAGTTGTCATTGTTCAGCAGGCCCAGGCCAGGCTCAAACTCACCAGCTCTGGTGCGTGTGGCTGGCACCCTACTCACTGAGCTATGGGTGCTGAGCCCCTTTTTGTGATGTCTTTGACTTGTTTGGTGTCATGAAATAAATTTGGAAGGATTTCCTCCTTTTCTAATCTTTTGAAGAATTTGCATATCATTGATATTTTCTTTTTCTTTTCTTTTCTTTTTTTTTTTTTTTCCTGAGATAGAGTCTCACTATGTCTCCCTCAGTAGAGTTCTGTAGCATAACAGATCACAGCAACCTCAAACTCTTGGGCTTAAGTGAATTTCTTGCATTGGCCTCCCAAGTAGCTGGGACTACAGGCACCCGCTAAAATGCCCAGCTATTTCGTTGTTGTTGTTATTGTCATTGTTGTTTAGCAGGTCTGGGCCAAGTTCGAACCCACTAGCCCAGGTGCATGTAGCCGTCAGGCTAACCACTGGGCTACAAGCGCCAAACTGGTATTATTTCTATTTTTTTTTTTTTTTCTTTGTAGAGACAGAGTCTCATTTTATCACCCTGGGTAGAATGCTGTGGCTCCACCCTGCTCACAGCAACCTCCAACTCCTGGGCTTAGGTGATCCTCCTGTCTCAGCCTCCCAAGTAGCTGGAACTACAGGTGCCTGCCACAACACCCGACTATTTTGTTATGCAGTTTGGCCAGGGCCAGGTTTGAACCCACCACCCTCAGTATATAGGGCCAGCACCCTACCCCCTGAGCCACAGGCACCACCCTATTATTTCTTTTTAAAATATTTAATAAGGCTCAGGACCTGTAGCTCACCGGCCGCATACACCAGAACTGGTGGGTTCAAATCCAGCCTGGGCCTGCCAAATAACAATGACAACTACAATCAAAAAATAGCCAGGCATTGTGGTAGGCACCTGCCATCCCAGCTACTTGGGAGGCTGAGGCACAAGAATTGCTTAAGCCCAGGAGTTGGAGGTTGCTGTGAGCTGTGACGCCATAGCCACTCTACCTAGGGTGACATAGTGAGACTCTGTCTCAAAAAATAAACAAGTAAATAAAATAAAATATTTAATAGGCTTGACGTCCATAGTGCAGTGGTTACAGTGCCAGCCACATGCACCGCAGCTGGCGGGTTCAAGCCTGGCCTGGACCAGCTAAACAACATTGACAACTGCAACCAAAAAATAGCCGGGGGTTGCGGTGGGCGCCTGTAGTCCCAGCTACTTGGGAGGCTGAGGCACGAGAATTGCGTAAGCTCAGAAGTTTGAGGTTGCTGTGAGCTGTGACACCATGGCACTCTACCTAGGGTGACATAGTGAGACTCAATCTCAAAAAGGGAAAAAAAAAAAAGTGTATATGTGTATGTAAAATAGATAGATAGATAGATAGATAGATAGATAAGATAGATAAGATAGATAGATATTTGATAGAGGCTGGGTGTGGTGGCTCACACCTGTAATTCTAGCTCTCTGGAGGGCTGAGGCAGGTGGATTGCTTGAGCTCACAGGTTCAAGACCAGCCTGAGCCAGAGTGAGACTCTTGTCTCTACTAAAAACACAAAAAATAAAAAAACTGAGGCAAGAAGATCGCTTGAACCCAAGAGTTGGAGGTTGCTGTGAGCTATGATATCACCATGGCACTCTACCCAGGGCGACAGCTTGATAGAATTCACCACTGAAACAATCTAAACCTGGGCTTTTCTTTGTGACATTTTTAATTACTTAGGCAATGTCTTTATCTGTCGTAGGTCAGAAAATTCAGATTTTCTACTGTATCTTGAGTTAGTTTTGATAACCTGTGTGTTTTAGAGTTTTTCCATTTCATCTAAGTTGTCTCATTTGTGTGCACAAAGTTTTTCATTATGTTTCCTTCTAATTATTTTCATTGTTTTTGTGGGGTCAATAATGTCCCCTCTGTCATTCTAGACTTTGGTCATTTGTGTTTTCTCTCTTTTTTATCAGTCTAGCTCAAGTCTTATCAATTTTTGTTGATCCTCTCAAAGAATCAACTTTAGTATTATTGACTTCCTCTGATTGTTTTTATTTTCTATGTCACTGATTTCTGCTCTGATGTTTTTATTTCCTTCCTCTTCTGTTTGGATTGAGCTTAATTTGTTTTGTTTTGGTTTGGGTGTTTTTGCTTTCTTAAGGTAGAAGTTTAGACTATTGGTTTGATTTGAAACCTTCTTTCTCCTTTTTTAACACAGACATTTAAAGCTACAAATTTACTTCAATTATAGCTGCATCTCATAAATTTTGCTGTTTTCATTCATTTCAACACATTTTCTGATCTTCTTTTTTATTTCATGTTTGCCCTGTAGAAATAAACAAAAACCATCTAAATGAACACAAACAGAAGCTCCTCATTCCGGGCTTGCTGTGACAAGGAAGTCACTCAGTCACTTGCATTTGGCAGAGCCCCAAATACTGGCAGAGGAGTAGGAAGGTTCTACAGTGAGAAGAAAGGAAGACTTGGGCGGCACCTGTGGCTCAAAGGAGTAGGGCACTGGCCCCATATCCTGGAGGTGGCAGGTTCAAACCCAACCCCAGCCAAAAACTGCAAAAAAAAAAAAGGGGGAAGACTTCAGGTGTACCTTGACTAAAGGTTGCTGACCTGGGGTAGCTAAAGAAGGAAAACTAGGCAAGAGGTTTTAAGTGATCATCTTCAGGAACATATTTGGCTTTTTCAGATCTATCTGGTGGCTTTCTCTGGTGAGTTGGAAGCAGCAGTAAAAAAATATAGAAGCTGGCCGTCATCGGCCAAGCTCTAATGGGTTGGGGCTGATTGCTGAAGAGTTTGTAGTTTGGCTTTCCAGAAGGTTGTGGATCAGAGTTCCATTGTATGGGACTGGTCTGGCCAGAATCCACTTGTATCATCAGTCTTTTATACCTGTGGGTTGTTTAGAAGTGTGTTTTAAATTTTTCAGTTATATGAGAATATCCCACATTTCTTCTTCTTGTTGGTTTTCGAATATAATTCTATTATAGTCAGAGGTCACATCTTTAATGATCTCAACACTTTGGACTTTATAGAGACTTACTTTATGCCCTCACCTATGGTCTATCCTGGAAAATGCTCCACCTGTCCTTAAAAAGAAAGTGTCTTCCTTATGATTAAATAGAACATTCTATAAATGTCAATAGCAGCTCCTGCAGTTTCCAAGTCTGCTTTGCCTCTAACTCTCCACGTAGTCTGCCCCGTCCCCCGCCATACCTACCAGCTCCCAGTCAGTCAGGGCTATGTGGGGAGTTGATGTGGCCCTTCTGAGCTCTTTCATCTCCAGGATCCACCTGTTAAACTTCTGTCTGAACTGCTTCACCCAGAAATGGACAGCAACTCAGATGAGCAGAGCTGCAGGTTTCCCTGCATTTTTTTTTTGTTGTTGTTCGTTTGTTTGTTTGTTTGTTTGGGGGGTTTTTTGCAGTTTTTGGCTGGGGCTGGGTTTGAACCCACCGCCTCCAGCATATGGGGCCAGTGCCCTACTCCTTTGAGCAACAGGCTCCGCCCTCCTTCCCTGCTTTTATGGACAATGATGCTAGGTGTGACATTTTGGCCCCAGCTCCAAATTAAATCCCTCTTTGGGAATAAGGTTGCTAATTTTCATATTCGGAAAATTACCATATCCGGCCGTAGTCCCAGTTACTCAGAGGCCAAGGCAGGTCCCTTGAACCCTGGGCTATGATTGTGTCACCACGCTCTAACCCAGGTGACAGAGTGAGACCCTGTTTCAATAAGCCAAAATCAGTTGTGTTAGTTTTACTAAATCCCTGCTGCCACAAGGGATTTGGGCTGCAGGGCTGCAGGCCTAAGGGAGTGGAGCCAGGGGCTACCCAGCTGCCTCGCTGCCTTTCACCACGCACCTGGGACCTTCTCTCTCTTCCTTACAGCTTCCTGCCTATCCCCTTCTTTAAAGATACATTTGTCTTCCCCAGGAGTCTGTCCCCTTAGGATCTAGACCAGGGCTTGGGACAGGAGTTGGACACATAAGTGTTTGTTGAATAAATGAATGAAAGAAAAGTAAAGGTAGGAGTGGTGATAATCCTCCATTTATTCAACAATCAAACCCGACCAGTCTTCACTCAGAGCTGGAGACATCGTTTGCAAAAGTAAAATCGACTCTGTCCCTGGCTAGACCCAGATGACCTCTCAATTTCCACCAACCTCCCGGAGGCAGTGCCCCCTCTGAGGCCCTAGCAACTTCCCTTTTATTTCACAGGTATAAGGGCTCTTCTCACCCATCCCTTCCTGCTGCTGTTGGATCTGGGGCACTCCTCCTTCTCCAAAAGTTTCTTGCTTCTTTATCCAAGGGGCTCCCGTGGTTCTACCTTTAAAGGATCTATACCTCTTTTGCACTATTTGCAAAACTCTGCAGCCTTGCAAGATGCCTGTAGCTCAAAGAAGTAGGGCGCTGGCCCCATATGCCAGAGGTGAGGGGTTCAAACTCAGCCCCATCAACAACAAAAAAAAAAAAAGTCCGAAGCCTTTTGAGGCCATGTAATACCAGTCTGGTGAAAGTTATGAACCCCTTCTCTAATAATGTTTTTATAGGTACAAAATACAGAAAGTAAACACAATTCTATTTAAATAGTTACCAAAAATATTTCCTTTCCTTTCATCTCATCTCCTCTCCTCTCCTCTCCTTTCTTTTCCTTTCCTTTTTTTCCTGAGACAGAGTCTTGCTCTATCCCCATGCTAGAGTGGAGGGGCTAGATCATAGCTCACAGCAACCTCAAACTCCTGGGCTCCAGAGATTCTCCTGCCTCAGCCTCCCAAGTAACTGGGACCACAGGTACAGGCCTCTGCACTCAATTAATTTATTTTTTGTAAAGACAGCGTCTAGCCATTTTACTTAGGCTGGTCTCAAACTCCTGACTTCAAACAATCCATGTACCTCAGCCTCCCAAGTGTAGGGGTTTACAGGTGTGAGCCCCCACATCAGGCACAAAATGACTTCTTAAAAATAAATTTGCAATGTAGCAATAAGTATTCTGCTTTATTAACTCACTTAATAGCAAGTCTTACGGCTGAGTGCAATGGCTCACGCCTGTAATCCTAGCACTCTGCTAGACTGAGACAGACAGATCGGTTAAGCTCAGGAGTTCTAGACCAGCCTGAGAAAGAGTAAGATACCATCTCTAAAAATAGCCAGGCATTTTAGTCTGTACCTGTAGTCTCAGCTACTCTGGAGGCTGAGGCAAGAGCATCGCTTGAGCCAGGAAGTTTGAATTTGCTGTGAGCTATGATGCCATTCTACTCCACCCAGGGTGACAGAGTGAGACTCTCCCTCAAAAAAAAAAAAAAAGAAGAAGAAGAAGAAGAAAGAAAGAGAGAGCAAGAAAAGAAAAAGCAAGCTCTAGCAGCATGTATAATAATCATCATAATTGTTTCAGTGCTAAGGAGCATAAATGATATTTCAAAGTATTTGTAACAGCTGTGACGTGCTGGGAAAGCATCTGTAATTTCTTTTTTGTTCGTTTTTTTTTTTGTTTTTTGAGACAGAGTCTCATTCGGTTGCCCTGAGTAGAATGCCCTAGTGTTGTAGCTCACAGCAACCTCAAACTCCTGCACTCAAGTGATCCTCCTGCCTCAGCCTCCCAGGTAGCTGGTACTTCCAGGCACCCACCACCATGCCCCACTAGCTTTTCTATTTTTAGTAGAGACGCTCTTGCTCAGGCTGGTCTCAAACTCCGGAGCTCAAGAAATCCAGGGCCTTCAGATAATTTAAAGTTTCCCCAAGCTGGTCTCAAACTCCTGGCCTCATGTGATCCTCCAGCCTTGCCTTGGCCTCCCAAAGTGCTGGGATTAGAGGTGTGAGACACTGCACTTCAAGACTTACCAGACAATTTACTAAGTTATGACACATGTGTACCACTCATAAAATCCTCAGTACAATAAAGGTTTATCTTTCTTAAAAAAAAAAAAAAAAAAAAAAGAAAGAAAGAAAGAAAGAAAGAAAGAAAGAAAGAAAGAAAGAAAGAAAGAAAGAAAGAAAGAAAGAAAGAAAGAAAGAAAGAAAGAAAAAGAAATCCAGGGCCTTGGCCTCCAGGAGTGCTAAGATTACAGGCGTGAGCCACCCCGCCAGGCTGCATCTGTAGTTTCTGTCACAATGAAGGTTTCGTTAATCCTGCTGTGGTTTGTAGCCTCTATTCATGATGGAAAGCAGACTCTGTTTCCGTTAGTGACTGAGAAAAACAGGAATTCTGTTATCTTTTCTCATGCAGGTTCCCAGTCCTCATTTCCAGCCTTCGCTCTGGGTTAGTCCTTCACTCCCACCTATGGACAGTAGAGGGCGCCAACAGCGAGCTACTCCGCCTGACTGCGGCTCTTGGCTTCGGGCAGAAGCGCGGGATTAGGCAGAGCCCGGCCCCAGGAGACTGCAGTTTGTGGGCCCCAGACTTGACTGTGTTAGGACAACTTAGAATGCTTTAGTCTAAGTGATTGCCTTAACTTTTTTTTTTGGCGGGGGGGGGGGGGGATGTTGAATAATTTGTTCAACCCTCAAAAAGCTCATGGAGGCTCGGCGTCCGTGGCCCAGTGGTTAGGGCACTAGCCACATGCACTGAGGCTGGCGGTTCAAACCCAGCCCGGGCCAGCTAAATGACTGCAAAAAAATAGCCGGGCGTTACAAAAAAATAGCTGGGCGTTGTGGCAGACGCCTGTAGTCCCAGCTACTTGGGAGGCTGAGGCAAGAGAATCCAAGAGTTGGGGGTTGCTGTGAGCTGTGATGTCACTGCACTCCACAGAGGGCAACATAGTGAGACTCTGTCTCAAAAAAACAAGCTTATGGAGATTCATAAAACGTTATCCCCAATTTGCAGGCCGGAAGAGAGCTTGAGGAGCTCCCCTAAGGCCACACAGCTTGTGTTGGAATGATGACATGGAGCCCCAGGCCTAGCACTTTGCAGGTGGCTGAAGTTGAACTCTTGAGCTCAAAGCCATCCTCCCGCCTCAGCCTCCCAGAGTGTTGCGATTACAAGGTGAGCCATTTGAATGCCTTATTAGAAACCTCTACCCTCAGTTGGTGGAGGAGATGGAGTTGAAGCAGTTTCCCCATCTTCCAGGTGACATCATCTGTAATAAATTCCCCTCTTCCTTGGCAGTCCTCATGGTCTCAGTAACTGACTTTCTGTGTAGTGAGCAACCAGACCCAGGCCAGACACCTCTTGTGGGTTTGATAGCACTGTGATGGCGCAATTCCTGAGAAACACATGCAGAAATGACAAGAGTCAGGTGCAGAAATGCTCTTGCAACTTTACTTGTAATAACTCACATATGGAGAATGAAGTACCTCCAACCTGGAGACTAATCCACCACGTTGACTTCTAATTAATTCCAGTCCCAGGGATACCTCTAATATTTGTAAACTAAAAATAAAATCTTAAGCCCCTCTACCAACTGAACACACCCCTTTTTGCCAAGGAATCCCAATAGAACCCTTAAAACTGAGTTCCCAGCCATGGCAGAAAGTGGGGGTTGGACGTGCTTCTTTATACCTCTTTCCTTTTGGAGTGTAGACACAGTTAATCTGCATTAATGTTAAAATAGAGATCATAAGGCCCAGTTACAGTGGCTCCCACCTGTAATATCCTAGCACTCTGGGAAGCTAAGGTGGGAGAATCGCTTGAGCTCAGGAGTTTGAGACCAGCCTGAGCAAGAGTGAAAACTTGTCGCTATTAAAAGTAGAACATTAGCTGGGAAAATTAGTGGAGGTCATCCACAGTCCCAGCTACTTGGGAGACTGAGGCAATTGGATCACTTGAGCCCAAGAGTTTGAGCTTGCTCTGAGCTTTGACACCATAGCACTCTACCAAGGGCGACAATGTGAAACTCTGTCTCAAAAAAAGCAAAAAACTTTTGAATTAGACATGTTGTTTGGTGTGTGGGGTCATTGGTTTTGTCAATTATTGTTTATTATGAGTCATGGGTGAAAGGTTACGGAGCCAAAGATGAAAGATTATTCTGAGGCACTCTATGAAAGGAAAATGGAGGCCCGGTTTGTGCAATTAAAATGGCTTTATTGGCTCAGTGCCCGTACACAGTGGTTATAGCGCCAGCCACATACACCAGGCTGGCAGGTTCGAACCCAGCCTGGTCTCAACAACAACAATGACAACTGCAACAAAAAAATAGCTGTGCGTTGTGGCGGGCACCTGTAGTCCCAGCTACTTGGGGAGGCTGAGGCAGTCGGATCACTTGAGCCCAAGAGTTTGAGGTTGCTGTGAGCTGTGGCAACACAACACTCTACCGAGAGGGACATAGTGAGACTGTCTCTAAATAAATAAATAAATAAACAAACAAACAAACAAATGGCTTTATTCCATCTGGGTGCAGGTGGAGTAAGATTTCCAACCAGGTCTGGAAGAAATCCACACTTGGGTAATGGCGAACGGGGGTTTTAAAGATCAGGAAGATGGGGGTCCAGACATTCCCTTTCCTGGGTTGGACATCTGTTGTAAGGGTGGGGGGTGGCCCATTCACCTTTCCCAGGTGGGACATCCAAAGGGGTAGGGTAGGGGGTTGACACATTCACTTTTCTTAAGTAGAACATCTGGTGGTAGAGGGTAGGGGGTTGGTTTTTTTCAGGTGGGTCCACCCTATTTGGGCAGGATTTAATCTATTATCAGGTTATGCTAATTATTGTTGTTTAAGATAGGGTTAATTAGTGTTGTTTAAGATAAAGGCTAATGGCTCGATGGCCTAGCACAGTGGTTACAGCGTCAGCCACATACATGGAAGCTGGTGGGTTCGAACCTGGCTGGGCTAGCTAAAAATGACATCAGCAACAACAAAAAATAGCTAGATGTTGTGGTGGGCTCACATCTGCTTGGCAGGCTGAGGCAAGAAAATCGCTCAAGCCCAGGAGTTGGAGGTTACTGTGAGCTGTGACACCATGGCACTCTACCAAGGGCAACATAATGAGACTCTGTCTGAAAAAAAAAAAAAAAAAAAAAGGATAAGGGCTAACATGGTTTTTGCTTTGAAATTTTAAACTGTCGTTTAAAATTTAAATTTTAAATTTTGCTTTAAAATTTGAAACTGTCGTTTTGGAAATGGAAGGGCAGAACAGTCTCAGAGAGGCTACCCTCACTGTTTCCAGAATTGCTGGCCTTCTAATAATAAAGCTTGTTGAACCTAATCCCTGTCTCTGCCCACAGTTACAGTTGGCCAGCCTCTTCATCCTGTAACAGCTGGGCATTAGGACAGGCACCCGTAGTCCCAGCTACTCTGGAAGCTAAAGCAGGAGGAGCCCAGAAGCTTAAGGTTGCTGTGAGCTATGATGACTCTAGGACACTCTACTCGGGGTGACTGAGTAAGATTCTATCTCAGAAAGGGGGGCGGGGGCGCTCAGAAAGATGTGGCTATATATGTATTGGGACAAGTTGTGTTGAAAGCATGTGCTGGAGGTTTAGTTCAGGTTGGTGATGGATGGTGAGTCTTAGTATTGTTGTCCTGGGAAGAGTCTGCTGTTTCTGGGAGACAACTCAAAAGGTTAGCAGGGTTAGTTAAACGGAAAGATTGTAATGTTCTGGTTATTGGCTCCTAAAGACCTGAGAATCTAAAGCATAAGAAAGCTATAGGAAAAGCAAATATTGGGTGGGGGATCCTTTTGTGTTTCTTCACGGAGCCGTTTACAGCAGGCAGGGCATTCTCTCAGTCAGCCTTGGGCTCGGCACTCCTGCATCCATCTTGCCTGTGTACATAAACCTGAGTATGGAGTGGGAACCCGGGAGGCAGTGTGAGATGAATTCTTTGGTAGGTTTAAGCTCTGACACAAAGATCTTCAGATACCTGGAATGACAGGCTGAAGATCCTCAATTGTGCAATGCTGCCTATGATTAGGTATTTTGTTTTTACTTTTAAAACATCTTTTAATTCTCTTAATAGTGTCTTTCACAGAGAAAATGTTTTAGATTGTGGTGAGATCCAATTTATCATTTTTTTTCCCCATAGATGGTTAAGTCCTGAACATATATATATATATAGTTTGTTTGTTTTGTTTTGTTTTTGTTTTGAGACAGAGTCTCACTCCATCACCCTGAATCATCATAGCTCACAGCTCAAATTCCTGGGCTCAAAGATCCTCTTGCCTCAGCTTCCAAAATAGCTGGGACTTCAGGGGCACACCACAATGCCCAGCTAATTTTTTCTCTTTTAGTAGAAAAAGGATCTCACTCTTGCTCAGGCTGGTCTCAAACTCCTGAGCTAAAGCGATCTTCCCACTTTGGCCTCCCACAGTGCTAGGATTACAAGCATGAGCCATTGCACCTGGCCAATATTTTCTGTTTTTTTATAAAAATGTCATAGTTTTAAATTTTACATTTAAGTCTGTGATCTCTTTTGAGTTCATTCTTGTACAAGCTATAAGGTTTTGGCTGAGATCTACTTTACTAGGGCCATATGTTCTTTTGCCTATGGGTGCTCCAGCACCAGTTGGTAAAAAGGCTACCATTTCTCTATTGGATTGCTTTGCACCTTTGTCAAAAACTAGTTGAGGAGAAAATATTTGCAAATGATATATTTGACAAAGAGCTTGGACCTGAAAAAAGGAAAAGAATTAACATAACACTAAGAAAAATATCCTCCACCTTAACAGGATGAAGGGAAGAAGAACAATGTGATCATCTCAATTGATCCAGAGAAAGCATTTGACAAAATTCAACACCCTCTCATGATAAAAACATTCAAAATGGCTCGGCGCCTACAGCTCAGCGACTAGGACGCCAGCCACATACACCCAAGCTGGCAGGTTGGAATCCAGCCCGGGCCTGACAAACAATGACAACTACAACCAAAAAAAAAAAAAATAGCTGGGTGTTGTGGTGGGTGCCTGTCGTCCCAGCTACTTGGGAGGCTGAAGCAACAGAATCCCTTAAGTCCAAGAGCTGGAGGTTGCTGTGAGCTGTGATGCCACAGCACTCAACCAAGGGCGACACAGTGAGACTCTGTCTCAAAAAAAAAAAGAAAAAGAAATTCAACAAACTTGGACATAAAGGGCAGTATCAGCAGAGTAAAAAGAGAGAAAATATTTGCAAATCACCTGTCTGATAACAGAATAATATGTTTAGAATTACATATTTAGAATATGTAAAGAACTACAACTCAACAAAAACAAACCTCCCAATTAAAGAATGAGCAAAGGACTCGAACATTTTTTCAAAGATGTACAAATAGTGATAAATATAGGAAAGCAGAAGAATGACCACACGTTAGTAAGAAGGTGGACAAAGTGCTACTGTTATAAATTGCTGATAAGAGTGTAAAATAGTACAGCCACTGTGGAAAACACCATGGTGTTATTTTTGCCCACCATAGTGGAAAAAAATTTTTTTTTAATTTTGACCAAGTGGGCGGCACCTGTGGCTCAGTGAGTAAGGGCACTGGCTTCATATACCAAGGGTAGTGGGTTCAAACCCTGCCCAGGGCAAACTGCAACAACAACAAAAATAGCCGGCCATTATGGAGGGCACCTGTAGTCCCAGCTACTCAGGAGGCTGAGGCAAGAGTATCACCTAAGCCCAAGAGCTGGAGGTTGCCATGAGCTGTGATGCCACAGCACTCTACCGAGGGTGACAAAGTGAGACTATCTCAAAAAAAAGTTTTGTTTTTGACGTAGCACTGTATTCCTAGCACTGTTTAGAAGCCAAGGCAGCAGGTCTCTGGAGCTAGTCTGAGCAAGTGTGAGACCCATCTCTACTAAAAATAGAAAAGTTGGCCAGCAGTATCTTAGTGGGTAGGGCACCAGCCACATACACCAAGGCCAGCGGGTTCAAATCCAGCCCTGGCCAGCTAAAACAACAATGGCAACTGCAACAGAAATATAGCCAGCATTGTGGTGGGCGCCTGTAGTCCCAACTACTTGGGAGGCTGAGGCAAGAGAATCTCCTAAGCCCAGGAACTGGAGGTTGCTGTGAGCTGTGTGACACCAGGGCACTCTACCGAGGGCGATAAAATGAGACTCTGTCTCTACAAAAAAAAAAAAAAGACCTGTAGTACCAGAAAGTAGAACGGTGGTTACCAGTTACCTGGGCCTAGGGGAAGAGAGGAAACAGTATGGAATGAGGAAAACATTATGGATAGTAGCCATAGTCATGTTAGGTAGTTAGACAGGAACAGCTCTCCTGGGGAAGGAGCACAAGGGTGGAGCCCCCAGGCTGCCATCTTGGTGCTACCCACTTAATTTTGACCCAAGTGATTGCTCACACGTGGGGAGAAGGGAACCTACCAATCTACTGTTACAGAGTGAGAGATTTTAAAGAACCACCAGAGACATCAATTAATTAAAACCAATCTTAGGAGTCTTTATTAGGTTGGCCAATTGACTGCACTACTACATGGATACAGAGGGAACAGCCCAGGCCATGAGAAGGGAAGAGTTCATATAGGGTAAATTATCTATACTATCAGGGGGCTATGTGCACTCCAGCCAGCAAGCAAGCAACCGACTTATGTCGTTGGTTTGTTACAGAAGCAAAAAACATTACAGCACTTACAGTTACAGGAGTCACAAATCAGCAGTCACAGATCACAAGTCTGGGTAAGAAAACAATTTTACTCTGAACAATGGGTCAGGCAATAATTGCAGTGTCACACTGGCAGCTACTCTTGTTCCTTAATTTTTATTTTAGCTACTTTACTTCCTTCTTTCAAGCAAGGGTAAGGGGTTTCAGGGGGGTTCCTATCCCACCTCACTACGAATCAGAATGTAGCATACCAACTGCAAAAGCATGTAGAGGGCTTTCCACCCTAACAACAGGTACAATAAAGTCCTGTAGGTGACCTACAACAGCCTGAAGAGTAATTATGTGGCCCACACTCCCCCATGTGACTCTGGTTCTGAGATGACCTCTGAATCACGAGGGAGGCCTGACCCTGGGCTATGTTCAAGGCCTCTTTGTCTCTTTGCCTGCTTGCCCTGGCATTGAAAGCTTGTTTACTGCTTATGGCTAATGTATCCTCTTTGTAAAGTTTTCTGCTCTCTAAACCTATCTTTCTCTTCTTTAATGAACTTTCACACTTGTCTTACTTCGGAGCGCTGGGTCATTTTTCCAGCAAGAGCACTCCAAGAACCCAGGACTCAGGGTTGCCTAAAACCCCAACATTTTAGGACACAGGCAGCTGCCTGAAACCCAACAGTTACATAACAATGTGAATATATTTAATACCACTGAAATATATACTTTATTTAATTAATTAATTTATTTATTTATTTAAGACAGAGACTCACCCTGGGTTGACTGACATGGTGTCATAGCTCACAGCAACCTCAAAACTGTTGGGTGCAAGTGATCCTCTTGCCTCAGATTTTCTATTTTTAGTAGAGATGGGATGGGAGGTGTCTTGCTTTTGCTCAGGCTGGTCTCAAACTCATGAGCTCAAGCAATCCACCTGCCTCAGCCTCCTAGTATTGTAGGATAACAGGTATGAGCCACGGTGCCCAGCCTATCTATTAATTGATTGATTGATTGATTTGGAGACAAGAGTCTCATTCTATCGCCCTGGGTAGAGTGCCATGGTAGTGAAGGGGTCTCTGAAAAACAAAAACCAGCCTCTGTCTGTTATTCAGAGGAAATTCTGTAAAGCAGAGAGCAACGCTGAGGGAAGTAGTTTAAAATGACAAAAAACAAAGCATAGGGCCAGAGAATATTAATCTAGGAATGAAATTATTCAAAGGCAGAGGCAACAACAGGGGAGAGGGGTGCCTGTGAAAGCAGATGTAGTGAGGATAAGATGGAATCCGGCAGGCCAAGGCAGACGTGACACAGCTGATTTGGTTGGTGTAGGTCCTGCCTGACCTTGAGCCCCTAGCTCCCATTTGACATAGCTGGTCTGTTGGTCTAGCTCAGTGGTTCTCAACCTTCCTAAAGGAACCCTTTAATACAGTTCCTCATGTTGTGGTGACTCCCAACCATACCATTATTTTTGTTGCTACTTCATACCTGTAATTTTGCTACTGTTATGAATCGTAATGTAAATATCTGATATGCAGGATAGTCTTAGACAACCCCTGTGAAAGGGTTGTTGGACCCCCAAAGGTGTCGCCACCCACAGGTTGAGAACCACTGGAAGCTCATGCCTGATCTTCACTATCTCCCATTCTTACTGTTTTGTAAATTTAGCTTCCACCTTAACAATATCTATCTTGAGTAGTTTAGGTGGATTGATTTAGTTCAGGAGATTAAACTTTTGAAATGGGATGTTGTAATAGTCACTGAGTTACACTAAAGGCTTATGTGATTTCTGCTTTGAACTATGCAAATTAAGAACGAATGCCACATTGGAAAAAGAGCTTTGTGTATATAAGAAGTAAAAATTTGGAACAGGCTCGGTGGTGGAGGCCAAGGCAGGTAGATTGCTTGAAATCAGGAGTTCAAGACCAGCCTGAGCAAAAGTGAGACCCATCTCCAAAAAAAATAGCTGGGCATTGTGGCAGGTGTCTCTTGTCCCAGCCACTGGGGAGGGGGAAGCAAGAGAATCATTTGAGCCACAATCTGTACATTAAGAAATGAAGTATCTGTGCTGAGATGCCGAAATAATTCCAGTTTATTTTACATTTCCTTCTACCTATCTCCCAAAGTTAGGACCACAATTATAGAAATCAGGTTGCTTTCATCTTCTGGAATTTGAGCCAGACTTTAAAATGAGGTTGAGATTTCATGACACAGAATCTAAGTTTAAAAAGCACAATTTGAATGTTAATCTACAGCAAAATCACGGCTAAGGATGTGGACATGTTGGTATAGGGAAAAACCAACAGGAAAACAAACTGGGTATTTGTTCACCAAATATTGATGTTTATCTTAAAGTTGTGGGGTTTGGGGTGTTTCTTAGTTCTATTGGGTTTCCTGGATTTTGTTATATTTTACAAATGGATTTTTCTAATCAGGAAAAAAAAAATCCCCCTTGCAATGTGCAAGCCAACTTATTTTGACAAGGGTTCTTTCAACACCGGATACTTTCAGGTGGAATCTTGCTGAAAGGGAGAAAATCTCCGGGCAGCCGAGCCTCGCGGAGGCGGCGGTGGAAATGTGGCCAGCTTGGGCAGTAAGATGCACTGGAACATATCGGTGCCACCTCCAACATGTGGATTAAAAAGAAAAAAAATGAGAATGGATATTCAGGCCTCCCCCCTCCTTTTTTAATTTATAAAAACAACACACGTTCCACACGTTCACACTTTTTTTGTTTTTCTGCAAGGAAAGAGTCCAGAAATCTGGAAGGCTTAGTCCAGTCTCCAAAAGGAGACGCTGGGGATGACTTAAGTGACCTCCCCAAATCAGAACTTGCGTTCTGCGCTTAACCAATTCCCCACTGTCAGAGGGCTGGTGGAAGGAACCAAATTTGCACACTCATAATTCTCAAGGATCCCGGGCACGCTGTCTTTACTGAAGTAATACGCATAAAGAGACACTTCCAGTGGGGTCGCGTAGTTCAGAGGTCTGAGGTGCTGCTTTAAGGGGCTGGCCTTTTAGGGGTCGTGGGTTCGAATCCCACCTCTGCCAGTCTAGTGTGGTTTCTAGCTTTTTATGTCCCATGGGGAGGAGTTAGCCTACATCCCTGCTGTCCTGCGAGTCCGGGATTCCCTTTGAAATCGTGCGGCTGTCGAGTGGATTGTGTTTGTGTTGCCCAGGGTAAAGCTGGGGATGGGTAACTTTCTTTGAGAGCCTCCGTAACAAGGTGGAGATACTAGTGGGATGTTCAAGATGTGTTCCCAGTACTGTGTTAACAAGTTAAGTGTTAAGCGAAAAGCATCATTTTATCTCTTCTAGTGAAAAAAACGGTAAAAATTAACACTTAAATGAAAATGAAGGAAAAAAAAAAAAAGAAAAAAGTTGTTTCCGCCCGGTTTCGAACCGGGGACCTTTCGCGTGTTAGGCGAACGTGATAACCACTACACTACGGAAACCTGGTGAGTCTTTTTTTGGTGCAATACTATTGACTGTTGCTGACGAATTCCGAATGCCTGTTGGATATGCAGTTTTAATTGTAAATGAAAATCCCATAATCTACACTGGAGGAGATACCCACGCCCAATCTCTCACCCTCGACCCTCAGTTCTGGGCTGGCTCATTCGTTTTCTTGTCCGCGCTTCTTCCCGAAACCCAGCACTCTCATAAATCTCGGTGATGTTTCCCGCCCCACCCACAACACAGGGTAGGATCAAAACCAACAATGTCATAAATTTAAGTGGACATGAAAAACAGCGAAAATATGGGCTCGTCCGGGATTTGAACCCGGGACCTCTCGCACCCAAAGCGAGAATCATACCCCTAGACCAACGAGCCAGCTGAAAAGTTGGTCTTAGGATCAATTCATGATGCTATTGTATGAGGATTTCATCACCCAAAGCATGGATTTTATAGGCTCAAGGCATCCCCATTCATATCTGCGTCTGCCGTTATCGCTCAGCCCCTCGAATCTCCGTGAAGTGTAAATGCTCTGCATCCCTAGTCCCTCCGAGATCCCCGGGAGTTCTCAAGAGCTCCTCCCCGCCAGGGCCACTGGAGAAGCAAGCAGGCTGTCCTCCGGTCCTGAGGGCTGGGCGCCCCCTCCCAAGGGAGCCCAAGTAAGGCGCAGACTAGGAACCCAGGGGCGGGGCGCAATGGCTGGCCAACCAAGAGGAGACGGCTGACCAGCTGGGTCGTGAGCTGCGAGAAGAAAAGTGAAAGAAAACCAGGGGACGGAGGCTCTTTACAGTTTTTTCTTGTTTGTTTGTTTAAATATAAAAAGCAATACATACTCACTTGCAAAACGTTCAGAAAATGTAGGGAAGTGTAAGGCACATATGACCAGTGATCGGGAACGCTACCTTCTCGAGGGTGACTGGCCACCGGGTTCGGTGCGGCCGCCCCCAGCCCAGAGACGCCCCCTACACGGGAAACCCAGGCCCGGGCGCGCAGGCGCTTCCCTCCTCCCTCGCCTTGGGACCTGCTCTCGCCCGTAGAGCTTTAACTGCCCTGTGTTATTTAGCAGTGAAAAACAATAATTAGGATTCCGTGATGTAAAATTCAAAATAGTCCACTGAAAGCTGGGCCATAGGTTTATTTTTGTGTCACCAGCAGAAAAATTCCCCGCATTGTTATAAAAGAGCTTGGGAGAAGACAAAGTTCCAGCTACTCCTCCTCTCTGCCTTTTCCAAGTGGGGCTCACCGAGTTGCGACCTTGGTCTTTGGGTCATTCCGCGGTAAACGTCTGGACCCCCAAATACCTAAGGAGCCGAGAAAGCAAAGGAAGCAGACAAATCTAGTTTGTCAATAAAGGGTGATTTTATTATTTAAGTACCAGTTTGGTGAAAAAGGTAATGAGTGATTTGTTTAGAGAGACTTACCAAGAAGCACGAACTTGGGCTGCTGCCAGACTGATAGCGCAACCTCCCACGCCCGGGGCTTACGCCAGTATCTCCGGGGAAAGTTTACGTGCTGTGGAAGGCACGTGTAGTGGGCTACAGGCATCACAGCCTGTGAGGTTTTCAGCAATATTGAGTCCGGCTTTAAGAAGAAAGGCGACATTTACAGTGAATAAACAGGTGTTCCTACATAGAGTGCTGGACTTGGGTTACTTAGGCGGATTAGCATTTAAAATAAAGTTACAGGCGGGGCGCGGTGACTCACACCTACAATCCCAGCACTCTGGGAGGCCCAAGTGGAAGGATCGCTTGAGCTCAGGGGTTCTAGACCAGCCTGAGCAAGAGTGAGACACCTCCCACCCCACCCCCACCCCCGTCTCTACTAAAAATAGAAAAACTGGCGGGCATGGTGGTGAGATCCTATAGTCCCAGCCAGTCCCCGGGCAGAAGCAGTAGGATCACTTGAGGTTACTGTGAGTTATAACACCAGGGCACTACACCCAGGGCATGGAGTGAGACTGTGTCTCATAAATAAATAAATAATTACCACTTACACAACACCAAGACTAGACCCAAACAGTCTGGCTGCAGAACCTGTCTTGCCACCACCTCCCTTCTGAGAGGATTTCCAGCAAGTACTAAGGACTGCTGGTTTTCTTTTATTATTTATTTCTTTAATCAGATTACTAGCTACAGAAAATTAGCATTTTACACATCCAGCCTAATACATCTGTGGCTTTTCCAGGCTTCCCACAAGCACACCTTTATCAGCCCTATGGATCAAACAAGCCAACCATCCATCCACTCACTACTTCTGGTGGCTGAGCTGATGCATCTCAATCTGCTCTTGCTAATGGACTTTGAGAAACATCTATACTACCACAGTCTTCAGCGCTGTAATGAATGTTCAAACATATGTATTTTTTTGTTTTTTTCTTTCTTGAGACAGGGTCTCACTCTGTCACCTGGGTTAGAGCGCAGTGGAGTCATCATAGCTTCTTGCAACCTCAAACTGTGACCAAGTGATCCTCCTGCCTCAGCTTCCCGAGCAGTTGGGCCTACAGGCGCCACCACGACTGGCTAATTTTTTCAATTTTTAGTAAAGACGGGGGTTGTGGGTAGGTAATCACTCTTGCTCAGGTTGAGTCTCAACCCTGAGCTCAAGGGATCCTCCTGTCTCCGCCTTCAGAGTGCTGGGATTACAGTCCTGAGCCAGCTCCTGGCCTGAGTATTTTTTTAAAGATGTTTTACATGTTCTTACACTTATGAGAAATTTGTCGTTTTTATTGCTGAACATTTTAAATTGTTTTAATGTACCTACTTTATTCTTCTATAAATGAACACCTGGATTTCCAGTTTTTATTCATTATGGATATCATTATAAACATCTAAAAGTCATAAAAAGGCACTTCTTTTCAGAGAACCATCAAGTAGGTTGGGCTTGCTTGGGAGCAAACAAGGCCTCTGAGAGCTCCACTTAGTTCACAGGATAATATCCCAGAGCAGAACTCAGAGTCAGCAATGACTAAACCCCAGGTGGTTGTAGCTCCTGTATTAATGTCTAAACTGTCCGTGAATGCCCCTGAATTTTACCCATCAAGTTATTCTTCGAATTATACAAAATCCTATGAGGATGGTTGTGAGGATTAGCCTACTCTATCAGAACATGTTCATAATTTTTTGAATCACCTTACAGAGCAGCCTGGCAGTTTTGAAACTGAAACGAACAGTTTGCAGAGACCCTAAATGGTTGGGTTACAACAGATGATGCTTTGCAAGAACTGGTGAAACTCTTCTATCAACAGGCTACATCTATCCCAAACTTCTCTTATATGGGAGTTCACCTGGGTAATTACCTGTCCCATCATCTGACAATTTTCCCACAGAGTGGCAACTTCCACCAATTACTACTTCAAAGATGTCGGACTGAATACGAAGTTAAAGATCAAGCTGCAAAAGGGAATGAAGTTACTCGAAAACAGTTTCATGCATTTGTACTCTTTCTGGGAGAACTTTATCTTAACCTGGAGATCAAGGGAACAAACCGACAGGTTACAAGAGCAGATATTCTTCAGTTTGGTCTCCAAGAATTGCTGAATGCCCTCTTTTCTAATCCTATGGATGACAACTCAATTTGTGAAGTAAAATTACTAAAGTTGACAGGGTCAATTTGGGAAGATGCATGGAAGGAAAAAGCAAAGACTGACAGGGAAGAAATTATTCAGAGAGTCGAAAATGTCCTAGAAGCAAACTGCAGCAGAGATGTAAAACACACGCTCCTGAAGCTTGTAGAAGTGCAGTCTAGTAACCGGGTTAGAGTTCATGCAACTTCAACATGCAGAGAAGCAACACCTGAAAATGATCCTAACTACTTTATGAATGAACCAACATTTTATACCTCTGATGGTGTTCCTTATACTGCAGCTGATCCAGATTACCAAGGGAAATATCAAGAGTTACTTGAAAGAGAGGACTTTTTTCCAGATTATGAAGAAAATGGAACAGATTTATCAGGGGCTGGTGATCCATACTTGGATGATATTGATGATGAAATGGACCCAGAGATAGAAGAAGCTTATGAAAAGTTTTGTTTGGAATCAGAGCGTAAGGGAAAACAATAAAGTTAAATTTCAGCCTGTCAGTTTTATAAAGCAGTTTAGGTATGGTGATTGAGTGGAACACAGGAAAGCAAGAAAATGTGTGGAACACAGGAAAGCAAGAAAATGTGTCACACTTACACCAAATTAAGGATGTTGAGTTATGTTACTAATGTATGCAACTTTAATTTTGTTTAACACTATCTGCCAAAATAAACTTTATTCCCTATAAAATTAAATAAATAAATAAATCTCATAAAAAAGTAACTCTTGTCCCCACACACCCCACTGACTCACTCAGTGTGCATCCCAGCCTACATAACTCTTCCTCCCTTCAAGCCTCTCACCCACACCTCCAAAACCAGTTGGACAGGACCCCTCACCCACACCCAGCCTGATTCGGCCAGGTGACCTGTGAGCGTACTGGGGCACCCTTTCTTGGGTACGCCTGTAATGTCTAACCTCTGACTTCTCCAGAGTGCAAAGCCTGAGTCATTCACCAGTTTATACAACTATTGTTAGGGAACAACCGCCGACCCCTCCCCACACACGCACACCGAGAATCCATGGTTTTAGTTGGGAAGATGGCTATATTTAACTCTCAGAGTATTTCTCCCTTGGCCCCGGCTATCCGACTTCTAAGGGGGAGTAAGGGGACATTTCCCAGGGCGGCAGAGGGAACGAGTCCGTGAAACCTAGGACGTGCAAGTGCCCTCAAGTGCCCTCCTAGCCCATCAAGTGCGAGTCCATACGAGTCTTGACCCAGAGTCTCATCTTTGGGGACGAGAGTGGGCATGGATGAGAAATAGAAGCGTATAGCTCCTGGCTTGGGCCACAGACATCCGCTCGGTCCTGGACGCCCCCTACCCCTTCCATTCACTGCTCCTGCTGCTTCTACCCAGGTGCCCCAAAGCGATTTTCTCTTCCCTGGTCACCGGGGATTCTGGCTTCGAACCCTGAACTACCCTGGAGCCTGTAGTCAGCCCAGGCCCACGAGAGGCGGCTACTTGCTCAGGGCTGTCCGAGGTCCCCTTCAGCCGGAGAGAGGGCTCCTGAAGTCCCCTGGTGTGTGGCAGCGCCTGGCGCCGCCTCTGCCTCCACCAACGCCTCTGGGGAGCTCGGTGCAGCGAAGGCCGCAACGGCGGGGGTTGTCCCGAGAGTCCAGCGGACCTGCCTTTATCTGCCCACTGGGCAGCGCGGACTGGTCACCGAGGACTTAGGCTCATTTTCTACGCTTCACGCCGGCTAACAGCATAAATCAAAGCCAAAAGTCAGCATGCATTAGTGGTCTGATTTTGTTTTAAAAGATACTAACATCTTAAAAAGACTAAAAGCGAATGTCACAGTTACAGCCTATAGGCCTGAACTTCCACAGTTAAGAATGTGGAAGTCTGTACTTTTCTATATACAGAGGGTGCTCATAACAATGTGTGCACATTTTAAGGAAAAAAAAACTGTATTAAAATTGTAATAATACTAGTCTAGGCGAGCATCTCTTGTGACTTGAGTATTAAAAATTTAATATAGTTTTTCTCCTTTATTAAAATGTGTATACTTTTTTTTTCTCCTGTATAATTGCACAGAGAAGAGAAACAAACAAATGCTTGGAACGCTGGGTTGGTAGGGACCTGGAGACCGAGGACGCTAAAAGCCCGCGAGCAGAGCTGCAGCCCTAACGCTAGGGGGCGTGGGCGGAGGGAAACACTGGGTGGGGAAGGGCGCGGTGGTATCGTCTGCATCCCAGAGAGAGGGGAAAAGCTAGAAAGCAGGGCGTGCAGGCCCCCAGCGGGACAAGAGAGGAATGTACTGCTCGGTCCTGAAGCCCCCGAGAGTGCAGGCAGACGGCGCGCAGGACCCGAGGAGCTGGGATGCAAAGGAAAGGCCGCCGCTAGGGTAAGGAAGGAGCCGACGGCACCGGAGGTAACTCAGCCAGGGTCTAGCCTCCCAATGAGGCGGAAATTCAACTTGGCCAGCACATTTTAAGGCTTTCCAACTTCCAAGAAGGGGTTAAAAAAATTGAAGGTGGGAAAAAGGTGCACGTAGGCCCCAGCGAGATTTGAACTCGCGACCCCTGGTTTACAAGACCAGTGCTCTAACCCCTGAGCTATGGAGCCAACTGCGAGGAAAAATTCTGCGCACGAGCAGTTGACGCCGCTGAGCGCCGCGCAGCCGCAGATCGCCGCTTCATGTAGGTGAACGGCAAAGAGGAAGCAATGCTTCTCTGCCAAGCCGCTGCCGCCCGCCCATGCGCGGGTGTACAGGTGTACGAAACGCCGGCGGCGAACTCTGGGAGAGCCCTGCGGAGACAAGCCCGGCGCCGGATGCGCAAGCGGGCAGAGACAGTCCGGGAGCGGCCGGGCCTCCGGTGGGTGGAGCTGTACGAAGGGTACCGGCCTGGCCTGGGGGCACTGGCGGTGGGAAGGGGGCCCAGAGGTCAGAGCTATAGAAAGGAGTAAGGGAGGAGTGTCGAGGGGCCTGTCCTGCGGGGAATCCAGGTCTGGGATGGACAGGGTGGTGAGGGAGCAGTGGGGCATAGAGAGGTAGGGGGAGAACACAGAAGGTCGAGATGTTTGGAGGTGCTGGACTTTAAAAACTGGGTCAAGGGCGGAAGCCTAGAGCGGCGGGTACCTGAGAGACACAGAGGAGGTAACTCAGCCAGGGTCTAGCGTCCTGGTAGGGCTGTAACCCCTACCTAGCCTTTGGACGAATTAGGGCAGGGGTCCTCAAACTTTTTAAACAGGGGGCCAGTTCACTGTCCCTCAGACCGTTGGAGGGCCGGACTATAGTTTAAAAAAAAAATCCTATGAACAAATTCCTATGCACAATGCACATATCTTATTTTGAATTAAAAATAACAAAACGGGAACAAATACAATATTTAAAATGAACAACTAAAGTTAAATCAACAGACTTACCAGTATTTCAATGGGAACTATGGGCCTGCTTTTGGCTAATGAGATGGTCAATGTCTGGTTCCATATTTGTCACTGCTAGTGGTAACAAGTGATGCAAATGTGCATCTGTTAGTCCCCTAGACTGAGAGGAGGAGTCGAGAGACAGAGAGGAGGGGAGTCAGAGATCGCCGCACACATTCCACACATGCGCACTGTAGCTGGACAGGCTGCGGCGGCAAAAACACTCGGAGGGCTGGATCAATGTCCTTGGCCCGGACATTGTCCTGTGGCCCGCGGACCGTAGTTTGAGGACCCCTGAATTAGGGAAAAATAGCTCTTAGAGCTTGCCTGAACTCGAGAAGGTCTGTCGGGACCCATGAAAAGCCTATAGGGTGGAGGATAGGGAAAGAGGAAGAGGGCCCAGGGGACAGGAGCGCTAGCCTGGCAAAGTGGTGGACCTTGGCCTGATGGCCCAGCCTGGCTTTGGTCCATGCAAGGTGAGGTGACATAGGTCATTGGGTGGCCAGGCCAGAGGCAGCCCTCTAGTCTTGATGATGCGGGGCCCAGTGAAGGTCTGGTGGCATGGGCCTGGATTTTATGGCTCTGCACCTCACAGGGCTCTGGGACTCATGGGTGAGGTAAGAAGGGACCAAAGCAGGCTAGTCATTGTTCTCACAGACCCAGTGATCTCAGAGTTTATGATGTCCAAAGGATGGGAGAGGAAAGTGTACACACACACACTCTTACACCACCATTGTGACCTCCAAGTCACTGCACTGCCCTTATGACCAAGACCATCTCTTCCCCTCCACATGCAATTGTTATAGTAATTGTTATTCCCTCCCTTCAGATATATCTATATCTATTTATGTCCACATTGTATATATTCTGTAAATGCACATTCTCTGTTGGACACACAATTACTTTTAGAAAAGCAAAAACTGAAAATATACATTCACCACCCTTACAGTCCCCATGGACTACCAGACGGCCCACCTTCTGAGACCTGTAATGTATGTTGCAATATTCAGCATAAATATCATATAGTACAAAGGAAATTGTGATACTCAGTCAAAAAGCCATACATGCCAAGTAACATTTGGGCTTGATGATAACATTAGGCAATTTAATCAGTGAATGAATTTTAGAAATGGGTTTTCCTTGTAGAAATCAGTGGAATTCAAATACATGGATTGGCTACATTTCAAAGCTACTTTTCATGTATGAGCAGGACATAGGATTCATGCTCTGGAATGCTGCTGTAGCCTGGATACTTTAATAGTCCTATCCCCAGCCTGTAAGACACAGGGTTATGCTTAACTGGTGCTATGTCACCTGGATCTGCCTTTGGTTGTTTAGTTGGTTGTTTTGTTTTGTTTTGTTTGTTGAGGCAGAGTCTCACTCCATAACCCTGGATAGAGTGTCATGATATCATAGCTCACAGCAACCTCAAACTCTTGGACTCAAATGATCCTTTTGCCTCATCCTCCAGAGTTGCTGGGACTACAGGCACCCACAAACAACACCCAGCTAGTTTTCTATTTTTAGTAGAGACCAGTCTGCTCTTGCTCTGGCTGGTCTTGAACTCCTGAAACCTGCCTCAGCCTCCCAGAGTGCTGGATTTAGAGGTGTGAGCAACTGCACCTGGCCTGGATCTGCTTCTGACATAGTGTAGTGCCTAACCTTAGAGAGCATTCTATGCAATGTGAGTTTGAAGTCTGGGCATGGTGGCTAATGCCTGTAATCCCACCACTCTGGGAAACCAAGGCAGGTGGATCACCTGAGCTCACAAGTTTAAGACCAGTCTAAAGTGCTGTGACAAGCTACTCAGGAGGCTGAGGCAAGACAATTGCTTGAGCCCAAGAGTCTGAGCTATGAGCTGTGAGCTATGATGCCACAGCATTCTGCTGGAGGCAACAAAGCGAGACTTTGTCTCAAAAAAAAAGACAGTGAGTTTGAAGCATCTTAGGGATGTTCCATGATACTGCAGATAGGACTTTTCATGCCAACGTATGCATTCAGGGACCTGCATGACAGAATTATGTCTGAAATGGGTATTCATCTAGCCTGGTAGGCAGGTTGTGGAGAAGTAAAACTGTGGCCCTCACCTAAATATGGCATGGTTGATAATTAACAACTCTGCAAATGGCTGCAAATCAATAATAGGGTATGACCAAACTGACCTAGGTCTGTTTGCAATACTTAAACCTAATACATATGTTCATAAATACCCTCTCCAAAACCTACCCCTGCCTGCCCCATACCTCACTCACCCTGAGAAATCTGAGCTACACATACACACCCACATGTATTTGAATTCCACACACACACACACACACACACACACACGCACACGCACACATGATCCTCCCACCCATAAACACTGTGCTTGCTCACTCTGGTGAGAACCTTGCTCATGCTTGTATTCCTGTACTCAGTCCCAGGAGTCAAGAATGAACCAAGAAAATCTCACAGTGTTTACTTCCATCGCCCCATCCCCTTCTCAGGGAGCCCTGGGCAGGGAACAGCCCACTGCCACCCTTCCGGAAGCTCAGCTATGCAGAAGCTGGGGAAAAATTAGCCCAGGGGTGAGGAGGCAGCCACCCTCCAGGACACGGGCTGAGCCAGCCTTGGCACCAGGATGCTTCCTATCAGCATACATTTGGCGGGTTTCAGAGGAGGCCTGTCAGGAGTGTGTTTGTGCTCTATGCATTTCTCTGCTGGTGCTGGTTGCATCTGTAAGATTATAAATATCAACTTTTGTTTCAAAGTTCCCTTTAATCTTAAGGGAAGCTGTACTTTGGCACTGAGACAGGGGGGCTAGACACGAGAACATGTGTCGCTGGGGTCAGGGTGCACACAGCATTCTGTGTCCATAGGCTATGGGATATTGGGGACTGGTGAGGTCTCTGTGCTGCTGTCCTGGGCTTCTCCCACTCATATGGGCAGAAGGACTCCCAGTTCTGGCCCAGACTCTTCCAAGCTAGGAGCACGGTGCTCCTCCCTGATAGACAACTCTGTCGGGTCAGCTGGATCCAGCGGTCCCGTGAGGTCATAAGGTAGAGCTGGCAACTATTAAGAAGGCAAAGAAGTGACACTGAGCCTGGCTGGCTGAGCCTGCTCCCTTGCAACTGAGGCCAGCACAGGACCAGTTTCATTCCTTGCTGCATGGAACCAGAGACCTCCTGAGTCAAGGTAGTCAGGTTCTCTGATAAGAAGCTTCTCTGTCAAGAGCTGGGGTCCTGTCCTCAGCCCCCTCCATTTCCTCGGGGCTCTGGCCAAATCCATATGCTGTCCACAGAGACGGGACAGGCCCTAACAATCCAAGGCCTTCTTTTCCCTGCTCTATTGGCCACAGTTATTCAGTCTTGTGCCTCTGGGGTTGTGTCTGTAGCAACCACTCTTGGGCAGTGTAGGGTAGGAGAGTGGAAGGTAGACACAAGTTGAACCAGGTGGCTTTGCCAGAGCCACCCATCCCTTCCCAGGCAGACAGGAGAGGAGGCTCTTTCCACATAGTGCCCCTCAAGGCCAGATTCTCAAGTAGGTGCCAGTGGAACAGACAGAGAAAAGCGGGAACACGCGCTCCTGGAAGTTGACACGGAAGGTATAGAGGTGGCGCATGTCCTCCACGGCATAGAAGGACACAGCTCCCACCTCCAAGTCCAGGGCCACCCGCACACGTGACAGGTGTCCACAGCTGAGGGGCATTCGCTCGGGACTGGTCACAGCCCAGTACTGGCCACCATTGAGCTGCAGGGCCCAGACACCCTCCTCAGGTGTGAAGGGCGTGAGGCCCTTGCGGCGCACGCTCTCACGGGCCACACCGAAGGCCCAGCCATCCTTGGAGCCCACTTCCACCTCCCAGTGGTGCCGGCCTGAGGAGAATCCACAGGATGCCAAGACTCGGGTGTTGGTATCAAAGCGGCGCGGGTGACTGGGCAGGTCCTGGGCCCTCGGGCCGAGGCGCACACTTTTAAGATCCAGAGAAAGGATTAGGCGTGGGTTGGCAGTGTCTGGGTCCAAGGTGAGCTCCACTGCAGGCAGAGACAGAGGAACATGTGTTCCCATGCAGGGCCCTGGCACAGCCCCTCCTCGGAGGGCCACAGCCTCTCCCTGCATGGCAAACATCCTCCCCTTCCTTCTAGAATCCCTCCCACATTCTGTGCAATGCACCATCCACCCACACTCTGCCTCCCAGATACTTTTTTTTTACTCAATAAGTGCTTAACTGAAATCTAATAAATGCAATGTGGGGGTCTGATTTGGATCCCAATTCAAACAGGTCAACAGATCCAATTGAGGAAATTCAAATGCTAGATATTGAAAAAAATAATTAATTCTCTAGGTGCGATGATATCTTTGTGATTACATTTTTTTTTTTTTTTTTTTTGAGACAGAGTCTCAAGCTCTCACCCTGGATAGAGTGCAATGACATCATAGCTCACAGCAACCTCAAATTTGGGCTCAAGCGATCCTCTTGCCTCAGTTTTCCTATTTTTACTAGAGATGGGGGGTCATCTCTAGTAAAGAGATGGTCAGGCTGGTCTGGAACTCATTAGCTCAAGCCATTCATCTGCCTCAGCCTCCTAGAGTGCTAAGATTACAGGTGTGAGCCATGGCTCCCAGCGTGATTACATTTTTAAAATGTCTATCTCTTTAGAGATAACAGAACAAGATACTAATGAAAAAGATACATTATCTATGATTTGTTTTAAAATGACTCAGCAGGAAGAAGTGGGTAGCCACATGTATGAAAAATATTGGCCACAAATTGGTCATTGCTAAAGCTATGATGAGTACAAAACATTCACTGTAATCTTCTTACTATGTCACCCTCAGTAGACTGCTGTGTAATCACAGCTCACAGCAACCCCAAACTCTTGGGCTTAAGTGATTCTCTTGCCTCAGCCTCCAGAGTAGCTGAAACTATAGGCATCCACCACAATGCACAGCTATTTTTGTTGTTGTTGTTGTTGTTGTTGTTGTTGTTATTGTTGTCATTGTTGTTTAGCAGACCCAGGCCAGGCCAGGCTCAAACCTGCCAGCCTTGGCACATGTGGCTGGGGCTCTAACCACTGAGCTACTGGTGCTGAGCCATCTTCTGAATATTTTTGAGTAAATTTGAAAATCCTAGTAATAAAAATTTTAAATATGTGGACTTATTGTGAGTGCCACTGTGTCCCAGGCACTGTTGTGGAGCCCCATAGAATAAAACATAGGACAAGACAGGGGAGTACCCTGCCCACTTGTAGCTTCCTTCTAGCATGGGAGAGAGGCAGTAAGAGGGGCCAGAAGAGCAGGCTGTAATTTCTAGAGTGGACAAGGATGGGTGGCTCTGAAAAGGAGCACTTGAGCAAAGATATACAAGGTGAGGAGGCCAGCCATCAGGCTATCAGCTCTCAGGGGGAGCATGTTTCAGGCCCAGGGGCAGCCAGTGCAGTGCAAAGGCCCTGAGGTTGGTGTGTGCTTGGTATATTCTCGGAGCAAGGAAGGCATACAGCTGCATGGGCCTGGGGTGGAGGGTAGTGTGAAGTGAGGCCATATCCCTAGGGGCCTCGAAGGCCACTGTGAGGACTCTGGCCTTTATTGAATGAGAAGGGCCACCACAGGACTCTGAGCAGACAAGGGGCATGGTCTCACTCAGTTGGTTTAGATGCTACCCGGGTAACCTCTGATTTGGTTTAGTCTTTGGCATCAGAAATTTTGCCTTTTGCTCCCATCCCCTCTCTTCCGCTTCCTTTGGTGTTGGATCCACACCATCCAGAGGTCTGCAGGGGTCAGAAACATCTTCTTTCCTGTCTTTAGCCCCCACCCCCTTGCTTCCTTGGTCTCGTGCATATAGCCCACAGCCCCAGGAAAGGCCTCCATCTGTCCTGTAGTAGGACAGGGAAGAGGTTCATCCAGGTGACTGACAAGCTTTCCCCAGCCTGAGTATCCCGAGGTGCAAGGCACTCTTACTACTGACTGACCTATAGCTTATGGGCCACCTCAGGGAGTCAGAGCTGCCCAGTCCAGGGGGGCAGACTGGCAGGGTTGCCACAATGGGTGGACAGAGGAACTAACAGTGTATAAAACCCTGAGATGGCCACTGGCAGAGGGTGGGTTCCTTGCAAGGCCAAATGCTCAATACTCACTGTTACAACCACCATCCCTACCTTTCTCCTCTTTCTCCAGCTCTCCCTGAAGATCCTCTGAGAAGAAACAAAACAGGGTGCGTGTGAACAAGACCTAGCAAGGACACCAGCCCTTCCAACACCTATAACCCAGTGGTCTCACTCACTCCCAGATACTCCAGAGGCCCTGGGGTGATGTCCCTGAACTGAGGTCCCCACTTCAGCCCTCTTTCTCTCCCCAATACTCCTCTGCCCAATCTGACCCAGAGGGAAGCTGCATGCCCCGGGGGACTGAGTAGATTTACCACCAACTTCTCCCCACCCAGACTGAGCTTAGCACACTCAGCTCTTTCCTCTTGTCTCACACAGCTTCTGGGGACCCTTGGTGACCAGAATCTGACCACCGCCACCCACACTGCATGGCCCAGCTCAGAGCCTAGGTCTCTACCTTTGAACTTCTTCAACAGCCCTTTTAAGATAAAAGTCTTAAGGGAAACATTCCAGACTTTACTCTTCATCTCAGAAGAGACTGTGGTTGGCTTGGGAGCAGGCACGTTGCTGCACCTGCAGGACAGGACTCCAACAGTTAGGATAGTGAGATAGAAAGAGGTAGAAAAGGGAGAGCCAAACCTCATGTGGGAAAAGCTGTGGCCAGGCAGGAGGACATTTGCCACAGAAGGTCCGCCCTCACTCACAGAAGGGGGAGGGAGGATTAGAAGGTGAAAAGTCTGGTGGGGAATGAAGAGAGAGCCAGAAACTGTGAGGTTCACTCACCTGCTAAGTGAGCTTTTGAATTCCTGAAAGAAAAGATGGAAAAAAAAACAATTCAGCATCAGGTAACTTCCATTCACCTTTGAGGAAAGAACCCTAACCTTGCCTATAAGAGAATAAACAATAAGCAGGTGTGCCAGGCTTCACCCATAGCGCTGGCTCTGGGGCCAGCAGCTTCCAGCAGTGTCTGGCTGCAGTGTCTCACCCACGTGAGGGACCCCTTACCGCAGCTCTGCAAATGCTTTGTTACAGAATCATCCCTGGAACCATTCCTCAGACAAGTCACAGCCCCTGGGCACTGACTGGTCTCTCAGACCAGTGTCTTTTAAATTATTATTCTTGACCCATTTGTGGTTTGTGACATTTAAGTGGATTGTGACTGTTTGTTAAATGATATAGAATAGAATAGAAAACATTAAAGTACATCACATGTAGAAAGGGTATTGTTTTCTGACTTGTGTCTGGAGCATTCATATCTGGAATATGATGTAATCTACATGACGGTGGTCCACAGTCAAGGTTTTTCCACATTCCTCCAGACTTCCCACCCCAGGAGAATCAGGGCTTCTCCCTTTGGGACCGTCCAGATCCAGATCTTGTGATTTTACTAAACCCTCCATCTGGATCCTGTTGCCTCAGAGTGAATGACCCAACCCCAGGTGGAGCCAGACTCAGACGCACCTGGAGGAAGTCAAGGTCAGGTTTTTGGGCTGTCTCCTGGATCTGGCTGCAGAGCTTGGAGAGCTGAGCGATCTCACCCCCGAGCTTGGCCAGGTTCTCATTCTGCTTCTGTGTCACTTCCCTGGACAACTCCTCTAGGCGGCCCTGGAGCCGGCCCTCCTGTTCCACCAGGAAGGCCCGTAGGGCCTGGAACTCCGCCCCCACTTTCTCCTGCTCTGTGGCCATCTGCTTCTGTCCCAGAGGAGGAGACATTAGAGAGGCAAGGGACTTGAACAGGCACCTCTGAGTCGTCCCACAGGGCAGAGCTCC
The DNA here is from genome assembly GCA_963574355.1 of Loris lydekkerianus. Taxonomy (NCBI): domain Eukaryota; kingdom Metazoa; phylum Chordata; class Mammalia; order Primates; family Lorisidae; genus Loris; species Loris lydekkerianus. The sequence continues at coordinate 63,266 of CAUYPK010057178.1, read as the reverse complement.
TCTCCCTCACCACTTGGGACTCCTGGTTCACCCAGCAACCTGCCTGTGCACAAGCTGTAATTCCAATATCCCAGCTCCATGTAGGTCTCGAGGCATGCTGTTCTCTGCCCTGCGATGGATGTGACCCCGCATCTCTTTGGACCTGGGCTCTCCCATCTAAACTAGGGCAACTTCAAACTCTTAGCATTTACTGGGGCTACAGTGTCCTCTCTTGAAAACTGAGAAGAATAAATTAATGGGGCCATTTTAAGGATTAAACTGAGGTTGCTTTTTCCCTCAAACTCCTGACTTCATGTGATTGTCCTGCCTCAGCCTCTTGAGTAGCTAGGACTATAGGCACCTACCTCCATGCCTAGCTTCTTTTTTTGTAGAGATGAGGGTGAGGTCTTGCTATGTTGCCCATGCTGGTTTTGAACTCCTGGCCTCAAGCGATCCCTGCTAGAGCCTTCCAAATTGCTGGAATTATAGGTGTAAGCCACCTAGCCACACCTACATCATCATTATTGTTATTATTTAGACAGAGTCTCACTTTGTTGCCCTTGGTAGAGTGCTGTGGTGTCACAGCTCATGGCAACCTCAAACTCTTGGGCTCAAGCAATTCTCTTGCCTCAGCCTCCCAAGTAGCTGGGACTACAGGTGCTGCTACAACACTTGGGAGGCCAAGGTGGGCAGATCACTTGAGCACAGGATTTCGAGACCAGCCAGAGCAAGAGTGAGACCGAGTCTCTACTAAAAATGTTTGCTTGAGCCCAAGAGTTTGAAGTTGCTGTGAGCTATGACTCAGCTGCACTTAGTGCAGCACCTCTGTCCTCTACCATTAAAGGCCACTAGCACTCCCATTCCAGTGTTGACAACCAAAACTACCTCCTGGGGTAAGAGTATTGCCCTTAGGATATTCATTCTCCTTTTTTTTTTTTTTTTATCACGTAGCAATAGTTGTACTCTACCTCTATTGTTTCTTTGTAATGAATGTGTGGTCAGAAGTGCACCATTTGACTACCTTAACCATTTCGCTTTCCTATTCCATCCTAAGGAGGTCAAAATATCACCACTGGGAGGGGGGAACAGTGCTGGCAGCCTGGGATGCGACAGCAGGGGCTGCTGTAAACCCAGGTCTCTAAACTTCCTGCCCTCTGCCAGAACCAGAAACAGTTCTAATACCCCCTGAACCCCTTCTCCCTTAGCCTCAATTTCAAAGTCAAAAACTCTGAAAATAGAAATTTTTTCACTTTTTTCTTTTGGTGACAAGGTATGCCTTGAACATGAGGCTTTTTATTGTATTTAAGTTCCACTTGATACAAATACTTATATGTTTCTCTACGGAAATATTAATGTGCTCAGTTACAAGATCTTTCCACAGGCCATAAACAGTGTGTTATGTAATATTAGAGTGACTGTAAGTCCTGATTTTCTGGGATCAGTTCCAGCTTAAGCCAGCTGTTCTGTAATAATCAACACTCCCTTTCACTCTCAAAAGCTCTGGTTTCTACAATAAATTATATGGTCACCTACATAATATGCACCCTATTATCTTCCTAAAATACATCCTGCTGTTCCACAAGGCACACTTCAAGTCGATACACAGAGCCCTGGTGGTGGGGGTCCTCTGCTGCCTCCCAGGGTCCCACCTGAGGGGTGCCTGGCTCACCAGGAGTTCCTTGCTCTCCTTCTCTTCCGTGGACCGGAACGCCTCGTAGTCCTCCAGTTCCTTCTTCAAAATCCTGAGCCTGGACTCCAGGAGTTCCTGCCAGTGAGAAGGGAAGTACAGTGGGGAGAGAGTTCTGGAAACCCCCACACGTGCCTTGCCTACTCATGAAGGAGGAGGCTGGGTAGAAGGCATCTCTGCGGATTGGGTTGGATACAGCGCATACAGGCCACACGCAGGAGTGGAGAGCAACCCAGGGACGTGCTTCCCCAGGGTATCTGCTGCACACCCCAGATGGTACCACAAGCCCCTCAGCAGCCCAACCCGCCTTGTCCTCTCCTCAGCTCTCCTTCCCGTGATCAGAATGCCTCTAGGTGGGAGGGTTGGAGCAATGTAGGGAAGCCTCAGGACTTGCTCACCTCCTAAGTCTCCAGCAGGAAACGGCCAGGGGGAGGCGCCAAGAATTGGCACAGCCCAGAAGGCTTGGACGCTCCGCTTAACTCAGGCACCCCTCACCCCCGACCCCGTGGCGAGGTCTTCACGTTGGTTCCCACAAGGTAGACTTTGAGCAGAGCCACACCCCAAGCAAAGAGACAAGAGGGATCTCAGCCCATGAGTGGGTGTTCCTGCGACCTAAGAGTTGCAATAATGCAGACCAGGCTAGAAGCCAGGGACAGACAGGAAGAAAATGGCTAAGTTCGTGGAGGCGTCGTTTAGGAAGCCCAGTAACCAGCCGAGAAACAAACACAGTGGCGGGCATTGGGAGGGCTAACGCGGACAGCGGCGCTCAGGCCCGGATCCAGGGCTGGGCAGCCTGGAGTAGAAAGGAGGCACTGTCACCTGCGCCGCGTCCGCGGGAGGGCTGGGCCAGGGTGGGGACCTCCGCTCACCTTGGCCTCCTGCACGGCCTCGTCCAGGGGCAGCACTGCGTGTGCACGGTGCTCGCGGGCGCGGTCGCACACCACGCAAATGGCGCGCCCGTCATCCTGGCAGTAGAGTTTGAGCGGTTCGCGGTGCTGCGCGCACCGGGCGGGCGCGGAGCGGGCCGCGGCCTCCGGGCACCCGAGCTCTCCCGGGACGCCCGCGGGCAGGCTGAAGCGCCGCAGCAGTGTGGCCACCGCCGCCAGCTGCCGGTTGGGCCGCAGCTGACTGGGGCGCGCGGGTTCACGGCACTGTGGGCAGGGCAGTGGGCAGGGCAGTCCGCGGGACGCCGCGGCGGCCCCGGGCCCTGGACGCTCCCAGCAGCGTGCGATGCAGGCGCGGCAGAAGCTGTGGCCGCACTCGACGGACACCGGCTCACGGAAGAGCTCTAAGCAGATGGAGCACGTCGCCTCGCCCTGCAGCTCTGCCGCCAGCGTCAGCGCCTCGGCCCCGGCACCCGGGCCGGTCCGCGGTCCCACCGCAGCCATGCACGCCCTCCGAGCACGCAGGCTTGGAGGCTTCCGGGCGGCCGATGAACTTGACAGTGAGCGGCTCCGGCACTGACACCCGGGCTGGCTTCGGAGCGCCCATTGGAAGAAGGGCGGGGCGGACACCAGGCAGGCCCAGGCGTGAGCTGAGGGCGTGCCCGGACCGGTGGGGAGGGTGCTCGTTGATACCTGACCTGGTGACACAGGGTGATTCAAGTGCAAGACAGAGCCCTGCACCTCCGATCTGGGCTCCCCCAGTGTACACCTTAGCCAGAGCCCTCCCGCTTGTTGCCCCCCGGCCGCCCTAGCTTGACCCGGTCAGCCACGGGAAAAGGACCGCAACAGGTGGGCGCGCAGTTTCAGTTGGGCGCCAAGCTCAGTTACCCACCGAGGCCGACCCAGCAGCGCCAGGCAACTGCCCGGTGAATCGGCCACGGTGTCAGGTTCCAGCACTGCAGGTTCGTCCAGGCCCTGTACTGATCTAAATTTAGATCTGGAATCTAACCCTGTTTCCCCACTCCCAAGCTTGGCCTTGTACCCACTTTGTAACTACCTTCCCCTCAACTGTCCGCCCCCTTTACTCTTTATGTAATGTTTGAACATATAATACGTTTACAAGTTTCTCACCTTACTCAGTATCATTCCCCACCCCCCACAACCCCGGAATAACTGGACGGTCTCTCTTTGCTCAGCTCGCTGCCGCAGCCCCATTCCAGAACTGCCAGTATGACCGCTTCCACCTCTCTCCTCATTCCCCCGAGAAGCCACTAGGCTCAGGCTTTCACCCACTCTCCTCAGAAACTGCTCTTGTCAATGTCACCAGTGACCTCTGCGATTCTATCCCAAAGACCAAGACCTCACCTCGCTTGCCCTCTGATGCTTCCGCCCTCCAGACTTCCTTTTTCAGTCTTCCCGGACACAGTATTCCCCTGACTTCTCTCCCACCAGGATGGCCTCTTGTGGTTTCCTCCTCCTGTCCCTCCACTCCCTGGGTCTCTGGCACTCACGCCTTGTAATCACTTCCGCTTTCTTGGCTCGAAAAACGCTTGCTGATAACTCCCCGGCACACTCCTCTGCTCCACGTTGTCCAGCGGCTACCATTTCTCTCAGAGTAGAAGCCTTTAAACTACCCCCCAAAGCCCTACCCATTCATTGTCACCATCTCCTGCACCCAAGCCTCCCTGTCTTCTGCTCTCTGGGAGTTGACTCCATTCTAGCCACACAGCCATCTAGCTGCTCTTGCATGAGGTCACCAAGAACCCATCTCATGGCCTTTGCACTGGCTGTGCCCTTTACTTTGGCCGTCTTTTCTCCCAGACTTACACAGCTCATATCCTGCCTCCTTCATCTCTTGTTTCAAATGTCACCTTGTCAGTGAACCTGCTTGGACCACTTACACTGTTTAAAATCGCTAGTTAACCAGACTCTCTCCCTCCCATTTTGCTATTCTCTCTGCGCTCTCAGAAGGGTGAACTGTGTTAGGTTTTTTCGTGGCTGAACCTTCAGAATCTAGAGCAGTTCTTGGCGAGCTCAGAAAACTTTTCTTGCATTGAACAGATTTAAATGCGGTTAGCAATCTGTGAGCTGAGCAGTTCGTAGTAAAACTTGGCCCATAGCCTATGTTCAGTTCTTTCTCCATCCCAAGCAATCAACTTACAATTGTTGATTATTGTATTCAAAGATGCTGTAATTTACTACCTCAATCTCTCTTTTTAAAAAGGAAACGTAGCGCACTGCACACGGTCTTCCTTCTACTTCCCTTTTTCAGGTCACTGCTCATTTGGGGCATTGCACCTCATGATTCCCTCGTCTTTTTCCACCGCTGCTTCCAGGTGTTTATCCGGGCTCAGTGCTCCCTCGTGGCACCTGGTGGTCAAGGTCCGCTGTGTGGAGTCAGCGGGGCACAGCGGAGCAGCCTGCGGTGTAGCCAGGCAGCGGGTTTGCAGCTATTGACCTCAGTGCCGGACACACGTCATCAGCTCTCGGCGTCCTGCGCCACCGACTACTGAGAGAGCGACAGAAGGAAACATGCGACAAGCGGGGATGTAGCTCAGTGGTAGAGCGCATGCTTTGCATGTATGAGGCCCCGGGTTCGATCCCCGGCATCTCCACCAGCGTTTTGCGCCTTTTCCTTTTGTTTTCTCTTAAATTTTGAAATACAACTTCTTTGCAGAGTGCTAGGGACAACGGGTGGTGTCTGTGGGGGTTGGAAAAGTTCCGCTGCAGACACCAGACTAGGGTTCCAGTCTCGGAACCCTATCCCTTATCTTTCTCTTCTGAGTAAAAATCCACAGGAGGAGTGATCCAACGCCATCAGGATGCCGCCGTTCTTCCTTAGAGCCGTGCAGTTCATAGCAACGGGAAAGGCCTGGTCTCCGCTGAGAGGGTAGAACAAATGCAGAAAACGACGTAAGCGGGAGGGACGGTCGGGCAAGGGCGGCAGAGCTTGAATATCCCGGGTGTCAAGGCGCTTTCCTTATTTCTGTCACAGTGGAAATTAATCCAGCTCCAGTGGTGAAAATGAAAACAGCAGTAGTTAATCTTGAAGAAAATGTAAATCGCATAAGTTTTTCGGGCGCCCGGCTAGCTCAGTCGGTAGAGCATGAGACTCTTAATCTCAGGGTCGTGGGTTCGAGCCCCACGTTGGGCGTAAAGTCATATTTTGCTCCCAAATCTGCCTCTTTCTCTTAGAAAAACTAATTCCGTTGGGACAACTTTGTATGTGCAATTCTTATTTCGGCCGTTTGTGGATAGGCACTTATTCGTCATCTAATCTGTCCTTTGGTAACAAGATGAGCTTTTCCTTGTGGTTAAATATACATGATAACATTTACTATTTTAACCATTTTTTGCGTTCAGTTCTGTGGCATTAAATGCATTCACATTGTTTTTGCAACCATCACCACCAACCATATTCAGACCTTTTTCTTCTTTCCCCAACTGAAACTCCCATTAAGCACTAATTTCCCAATTCTCCTTTCCCCTATCTTCCGGCAAGTGCTCACACAATATTTTGTTTTGTTTTGTTTGAGGCAGAGTCTCACTTGATCACCCTCGTGGCGTCACAGCTCACAGCAACCACAAACTCTTGGGCTCGAGCGATTCTCTTTTCTCATTATCCCAAGTAGCTGTGCCAGCCACAAGGCCAGGCTATTTTTAGAGGGGGGAGGAAGGTGGTGTCTCGCTCTGGCTCAGGTTGGTCCAACCCGTGAGCTCAGGCAATTCACACACCTCGGCCTCCCAAGTGCTAGGATTACAGGCGTGAGCCACCCACCCAGCCCAATATCTATTCTTTTTCACTGTCTTATTTCACTTAGCATAACGTCTGCAAGGCTCACAGAGTGTTAGAATTTCTTACTTCTTAAAGCTGATTAATATACCATTGTACCCACATTTTCTTTATCTATTCATCTGCTGCTGGACGTTTGCCTACCATCTATCTTTTGGCTTTTGCACTATAAATGTGGATATACAAATATTTGTTTGAGTTCTGAGTTCTGCTTTTCACTTCTTTTGTGTACATATCTAGAAGTGGAATTGCTGAGTCATATGGTATTTCTATGTTTAAGGTTTTGAGGAGTGGCCATACTATTTTCCACAGACTCTGCACCACAAAACGAGACTTTTAAAACATTTTTTGAGTAGGTTATACACTATATGGCTAAAAAAAAAAAAAAGCACTGTTAATAAGATATTCAGGGAAAATTATTAAACTTCCTCCTTAGGTAATAATTTTTGTATCTGCATGCATATTCTTTCACAGATTTTGATGCAAGTATAGTTTATTTTCCAGTATTTTACACAAAAAGGTAATTATGACTAAATTATCTTTTGAATATTGTTCCACTTCAAGATATAGAAAATATCCTCAATCTTTTTTTGCAGCTGCTCAATATTCTGTTGTAGATGACTTATAGTTTATTTAACAGATACTTACTAATGAGCATTTATATTGTTTCCAATCTTTTGTTATCATAATCAATGTCACTGCCTGTCCTACAGGATAATACCCACTTGAGGGCTTACAAGGTACCACCTGGCAAGGAGAAGGACCTTCTTTTTGCCTCTCACAAGACATACTCAAATAAAAGATTTCGAAGATTACAGTGTCCATTTCAGTTATGGTTTGTAATCCAATTCTATATTACAACATAGTTTTTTCTCTTTTCAGGCCTGATTTTGTGGAGGCTGTCATATTCTGTTCACTTGCAAAGCCAGGGCATCATTGAAAAGGCCTGCTCAGTTTATTTCTTACTCTGCAAATATTCTTCCTGGGACAGGAAGAATTCAACTAGACATAAAGAATCAAATTTGTATATGATTTTTTTATTTGGTCTTGGTATCATATGGGGAATATATAAATTATTAGATCCCAGATGTGTTTTGTAAAGTAGGTCTACAAAAATGATTACATGCCAGGCTCTGTGGCTCACACCTGTAATCCCAGCACTCTGGGAGGCCAAGGTGGGTGGATTGCTTCAGCTCAGGACTTGAGACCAGCCTGAGCAAGAGCCAGGCTCCCGGTCTCTATTAAAAATAGAAAAATTAATCAGGGGCTGTGGCTGGCACCTGTAGTCCCAGCTACTTGGGATGCTAAGGTAGGCGGATCGCTTAAGCCAGGAGTTTGAGGTTGCTGTGAGCTAGTCTGATGCCAGGGCCCTCTAGCCTGGGGTGAGGGAGAAGGTCTGTCTCAAATAAATAAACAATTTTAAAAATACCATTTAAAACACAAAATTATCTCCTAGTTTTACTTATTTGTGACTATTATCTAGCTAGTCTAAAAATACTAAGGTGTCACTGGTTTCTCTTTACTAAACTTGAGCAAGTCATTCTCCCAGGGTCTGTGTGCTATCAGAAAAGATGGTTCAATGTCATCAAATACTTCATTATTTCATTACTGTTTATATCGTATTACATTGGTATAAGAGTACCAGTCCCCCAGATTTAAAAAAGCAAAAAAAGCATGTCTCAGTTGCATGCTGGTATTCTAGGGAATGCAAATTTGGGGCAAGGAGGAAACTGAAATGTCAACCAGAGCACCATAATTCTGGAGGACGGCCTGCAAGAGGAAGAGTGGCCAAAAGGCTGACCCAGAATGACCTCCTTTTCTACTCTATGTCAGGACCAACTGGACTAGGAATCACTGGATATTTTGGGAACCTCTCCCAGCTTATCGCTGTCATTTGAGATGTTTAATAGCTAGGGATGAGTAGGGGAGGCATTTGCATATAGAAAAGAATATATATTTACCTTGTGATTAATAGTCAATAGAGTTGTAAAAATGTTAAAGCCTAGTTTTTCTAAAGTTTTAAAATTCAATTTATAAATATTGTTGTTTTCTATAAAGCTAGCTTTTTTTTTTCTTTTTTAAACAGAGCCTCAAGCTGTCACCCTGGGTAGAGTCACTGCTCACAGCAACCTCCAACTCCTAGGCTCAAACCAGTCTCCTGCTTCTGCCTTCCAAGTAGCTGGGACTACAGGTGCTGGAAACAACTCCCAGCTATTTTTTTGCTTGCAGCCATCATTGTTCTTAAGGGGGCATGGGCCGGATTCAAACCCACCAGCTCAGGTGTATGTGGCTGGCACCTTAGCCACTTGAGCCACAGGTGCCAAGCCAAAGTTAACAATTTTTGAAACAAATCTCTTTCACTGGTTTTTTCACGAATTAAGGCTATCAAACGGATTGATTCTGAACACCTAAGCTGTTGATATTCTCTTAGACATTTTATAATAAATTATAATTACGAACTTTATATTATTGAACCCTCATTTAGTAGACAAGGACATGGAAGCACTGAGCAATTAGGTCACACAGATGGAAGTGGAAAGTTGTTTACCGTTACAGGTCCCTGCTTTCATGGCTAACCCATATCACTTTTAAAATAAAGCTAAGCCCTTCTTTATCTGTCTTTCTTTACCAACTCTGCCCTGAAGACATACTGCCGTGTGCCTTGTTAGCCTGGGAATCCCCCTAATACTGTGGATATGATGTCCTTCACTCGTTTCTCAATCCATTTGCAAAACCAAAACTGCAAATGATGTGGATAGGATCATAGATACATATTTGAGGAGGTATAGCCTCCTTACCTGCCTTTTTCAGATGGTCTTGAATACATCAAGCTTGCCTACTCCAGGGACTTTGAAGCTACTGCTCTCTCTCCTGAAGGCTTCTTTCCCAAGATCTCTGGAAGGTCTTGGCCCCTCTTTCCAATGCCTGCCACTCTATCAAATCACCCTCATTAATTTTCTCTCAGTCCTTATCTCTTTCCAAGATGATTTCAGTTATCTGTTTACTCACTTGTTATATAAATTGCCCCAGAAAGTGAACTCCAGGAGGGCAGGGACCAAGTCTGTCTATTTCACTGCACTGTAAATTAATGAATAAATTAAGTTTCATTTTTATAGAGGCAGACTACAAGTTTGATGCAAATATGCAATGAATCGATGCCTGCCCAGCACCTAGGACAGTGCCTAATCCATAGTAAAGGCTCAATTCACAAGATCTGTATTCATTAGGATTATTCCCTAAGTCTCAAAGGGCTCCAGAGTAACAGGAAAAAAAAAACAACAACAACAACAAAAAACAGAATGAAGGGACACAGTCAGTGATGTGACTACAGGAGACTAGCCCACAAGATCCATAAGGATTGTAAAACAAAGAATGAGTGGGAGTGGATGACACGGATGGAGGGAGAGGGAGAGGTGTGGAAGCTGGGTCATGCATACTTGGGGTTTTGTTATAGTATTCTCTCTACTTTAAAGTTTTCTAATAAAAATCTTTAAAAAGAAAGCAAAAGAGAATATGATTGCTTTTGAGTGAAAGGTTAAAAATCTAGGCAGATAATTTTGTAGAGAAATGATGTCTGGCTTGGCACCCGTAACACCACACCGTGGTTATGGCTGGAGGGTTCAAACCCCACCCAGGCCAGCTAAACAATGACAACTGCAACAAAAAATAGCCGGGTGCTGTGGCGGGCACCTGTAGTCCGAGCTACTTGGGAGGCTGAGGCAAAAGAATTGCTTAAGCCTAAGAGTTGGAGGTTGCTGTGAGCTGTGACACCACAGCCCTCTACGGAGGGCAACATAGTGAGACTCTGTCTCAGAATAAAAAAGAAAAGAAAAGAAAAGAAAAGAAAAGAAAAGAAAAGAAAAGAAAAGAAAAGAAAAGATGTCTGGGTTTACCTGGGAGAAAAAAAATTAAACAAATTTGTAATGATCTAGGAAAGATGTAATTAAATAGAACCATTAGTGTGAACTCACATCCCTTAAACTATTTCTCTGGGGTACTGGCAAATGGGGGAGCCAGGATTCTCAGCTTCATGCACTATCCTGGAACCCAGAGTGAACTCTCTTCTTTCACTCTTCCCTGAAAAAACTTGAGATCCCTGAAGATTCCCCTGCTTGGTGGGATAGAGAAAATTACAGATGGGCCCTAAGCCTGGCTGCTGCCAGAAAACAAGGATGCTTTCAAATTCTCAGAGTGATGCCAAAAGAACAAAGAGCCAGTGTAAAGAGGTTTCCACTGAAAAACAGCTATGATTTAAGCTTGAAAAGGGAATAATAATAGTGTTGCACTAGAGTTAACTGAATCAAGATGAGTCTAGGAAAGCTCTAAAGCCATAATGACAAGTTAGCACTAAGTGTAACCCCAAAGAAACATGACCATAAAGAGACTGCTTCTGGTACATCCTGTTACCTAGCACAGATAGTTTATTGGTGTCGATTGTGTGGCTTGGAATTGTCTGCCTTGGAATTCTTTCCACAGGAAGACTGGTGGGAACTGATTTATATTAGCTAAGGCACAAACCAAAATGCTCTCACTGAGCGATGGTCCTGGCTTCCCAGAGTCCCGGGACGCGAGGGAGGTCAGCTTGGAGGGGACACTGAAGACACTGCCAGTCCAGAGCCTGGGATAGAAGTGAGAGAGGCCTGCAAGGATCCACCTCAAATCCATCAGTATCAAGTGAGAGGGGAAAACAGGAAGAAGTTGGTTAGTAGAGGAACTCTAGGAGAGTCTCCTAGGTGGGGGTCCAGAATCTTTCTCTTTTTGCCCTTCCAGGTCTCTAAATTCCATGCTGGTTCACAGACGTGCTGATCTGCGAATTTCGCGACGGTATACTACTGTTACAAAAAAGCAGCGATTAAGAAAATGGCCACAGGCAGGCGCTGTGGTCACCCGCGGCGCAGTGGCGCTCGCCTGTAATCCTAGCGCTTTGGGAGGCCGAGGCGCTTGGATTGCTTGAGCTCCGGAGTTCCGAGACCAGACTGGGCAAGAGCAAGACCCTTTCTCTACTAAAAATAGAAAGATTATCAGGCGTCATGGTGGGCACCTGTAATCCCAGCCACCCGGGAGGTTGAGACAAAAGGATCGCTTGAGCCCAAGAGTTTGAGGTTGCTGTGAGTTGTGATGTCAGAGCTCTCTATCCAGGGCACGGAGTGAGACTCTGTCAAAAAAAAAAAAAAGAAAGAAAGAAAAGAAAGAAAGAAAAGAAAGAAAGAGAGAGAGAGAGAGAGAGAGAGAGAGAGAGAGAGAAAGAGAGAAAGAGAAAGAGAAAGAGAAAGAGAAAGAGAAAGAGAAAGAGAAAGAGAAAGAGAAAGAGAAAGAGAAAGAGAAAGAGAAAAAGAAAAAGAAAAAGAAAGGAAGGAAGGGAGGGAGGGAGGAAAGAGGAGAGGAGAGGGAAAGGGAGGAGAGGGGAGAAGAGGAGAGGAGGCACGACGTTGGTATTTGTGCGTGTGTGCAAGTTATGCTAATGAAGTGTCTAACAAGTTTGGCTACCACTGCCCTATCTTTAGTTAGACTTTGTGGAAATTTTAAAGAGAATTTGATTTACCACTTCGATGTTTTATTTGTTTCACTTTCAAGTCGGGCAGAAGTTCAGGAAAGGAAGCTGCTGGTCATATGTGTTGCATCTGCCCGTCTGGCGTGTGGAAGTTGGAACTCATTTCCAGGCGTGGAAACAGGCTGCGCTGCCTGAGGCCACGCGGACAAGGGTATCTCTCGACGTGTCCCAGCTAAGAACAGGGGCGGAGCCACCACTGCCGCTGGCTTCCCAACACCGACGTCCGGCTGGACCCAGGCCAGGATGCCGGAAGAGGGAGGTGACAGATCCCCCTTTCCCCTGCCCTCCTCGCCTCTGCGGGATGTGGGCAGGCTGCAGGACACATGCCGGGTGGGGGGTGCCGGACACGCGTGGGGAGCCGGGGGGGGGTGCAGTGCCCCCTGAAGACAGGTAGGGGGTGCCGGGCTGGGAGAGAAACAGATCCGCTCACCGCGGAGTCCGCGGTGTAGCGCATCAGCGATCGTGGCGGGGCCGAGCGTTCCACCCAACTGGCTGTCCTTGGAAGTCGCAAGGTTCCCTGCCATCCACCCCAGCTCCTGCAGTCCGCAGCCCGCGCGAACGCTGCTTTCTCGCCTGTGCTTCACTAGAACTTCTCCCGGGGTCCTGGTTCTTTTCCTTTTCTTGGTTCTTTAGCTCCGCCTGCCCATGTTTCATCATCTTATGAGACGTGTTTGTGCCTTGATGGTCTGGTATGTAAACTGGGAACAAGAATACTAGCTCCCTCTGTGGGCAACACAGGGCCAGTCACATAAACAACCACACGCACTGTAGCTGTTGTGGCTATCACCACCAGTGATTGTCCTTCCTAGGAACACTTTTCTTCTTGCCGGCACTTTGTAATATTTCATTTGTCGTTGTGTGGCATTCTTGTGCAGCTGGCTGTATGTGACCCTCCAGGACTCTGAGTTCTGTGAAGGCAATTCCTAATGACGTAAGACCATCTTCTTCGCACCTACAGGCCCAGACCTGGACTATACAGGTTGAAGAGAAAGAGCATTGGTAATGGATTGGAAAAGACAGGAGCTTGGATAATAATAACCAAACATATATAAATGTAGTTAAATATATCCACATACATTCAATGGCAAATGACTAAAGTAAAAGTATATTTGGGTCAGAAAAAACTCCCTTGGTTGTAAAAGGGGTATGAGAACTGTTTCTGCCCAGTTTTGAACAAGGGACAACTTTTCCAGTGTTAGGTGAATGTGACAACTGCCACACTACAAAAACCCACAGCTGGCAGCTTTGCATAAATTTTGTAAGATGTCACTTCCATCCAGTAGTCAGAATCCCATTGCTGGTCCCCTCACAAGCCAGCAACCCTTGGAATCATTCTTCCCCTAACATTAGTCTTCTGGTGGACCAATCCGGGTTTGTCAAACTACAGAGAGTGATCTCAGCAAGTAGTGAAATCAGATCCGTCTAGCAATTAAAATGAAAAGAAGGAGTGAAGAAAGAATAAAAATAGTGAGCCCCAAAAGAGGAAAGGTAAATGTGGCTTCAAAGGCTTAAGACTGGATTTTGCCTCCTCATTGGTTCTTCTCTTCCAGGGAAGACAGCCAGAGGGTTTCAATTTTCACATAATTTGTGCTCCATGGACAGAGAAAATTTTAAAAAATGCAACATTCACCAAATTATAGGAGATTTGAATATGTTTATCAAAACGTAAGTTAAAGTAAATGTAAAAGTCAAACAATGAAATCATTTTATATATGCTTTTAGAAATAATTGTGTATTGTATTATGCAAAGTTATTTTAAAAAGTGAAAAATAGAAATTAATGAATATCAAAGTTTAAGCCAGTTGTTTAAATAAAGCTGAAACTTTCGTTAAACTTGTAATGAAATCTTTAGAAGTATTTTTATAAAAATAAAATTCATCACTCAAATATATGTACAGAGTTGGACGAGGTTTAAAGTGTGCTATACTATGTAGATCTGCATACCTGCACATGTATATGCAAATATAAGAGGAGCATGGATTAGTTAATACTGCTGAATGTTTTCTTGTCGCCAACGCTGATTTCCTAATACCTTGGGAGCCAGAAGGAAGGCTGAGTGGTGCTGAGGTATTTGCTGTGCCTGTGACCCAGAACCCCTGTCTACCACCAGGGCTCAGGGCTGGAGCTGGTCTTGTTTGGGTCTGGTTCTCTGGTTAAAGTCATCATGTGGCCCAAGTCAAGGAGGTTTTACCACCTTCTATTACTGGACCGTGTGCTGAATTTGACTCTGCTGATCTCTTCCTCCCTCTTGCACATCACAATTCCCTAGGTCTTGGTGGGCTTCGCTGCAAGTTCTCTTCCTACGCTGCCTCCTTCTCTATCTACCCCAGGCTCTGTGTCCCATTGGGCTCATTGCATGAACTGGCATTTTAGTTCTGCACCTTGGGCTCCAGCAGTGAACTTCAGGTCAACCTGTGTGTTGGCCGTGCCCTTTTAGATGTCTCAGCATCTCTGGCCCAGGCTGTTCAAGACCTCCCTACTTTTGTCTTCTTACCCTGCCTCTCCTCCATCCTCAGCCTCTGATTTCGGTTATGAATCCACCCAAAGCTCCAGCCCCTCTCCCTAACACAGTGTAACGTCCCCTCAGACTCCCTTCTTCCAACATTCTTAAAGGAATCCTTCTGAAATGTAAATCAGAGCGAATTTCTTGGTCTTCCCAGCTCCCATCTATATGGGAGTGGTCTTAGGGTCTCACCTTAGCTTCAGTAAACTGACTCCAGGGCAGCTAGGTAGGTCAACCCCGACACCCAGGTAGGTCGTCTAATAAACAGAAGGTGCCTAAACATGTGTTGAACTTGAGTAAAGGCCCTGACTGCCCTTGTTGCAATCCATTCTAGAAATTCGTCCGCCTGTAGCTCTCATCCATTATCCGAGAGTCAGCGAAGGGCTATAGGACTGTGTGGGGACCCCAGCGGCGGGTCTTTTGCCCACCCACAAGAGGCCACCCAGGGTTGCCCAAGCTTCAGCAACCACCGGCGCAGGTCCATATTGTCTTTGTAACAAAAGTGCCTGATCAGTTCCAAAACAACTTACGCCCAACGTGGGGCTCGAACCCACGACCCTGAGATTAAGAGTCTCATGCTCTACCGACTGAGTAGCCGGGCACCTGACAGGAGATCTTTGTTGTGTCTCAAGAGACCAGCCAAGGTTCACCTGCAGCGGTCCCACACACTTTCTATGCGGTGAGCCCCCTGAGGTCTTGGTCTGTGCTAGGCACTAGAGCCGAGGGCCCAAAACCCACCCAGCCCTCGACAGGAGAGAAGTAGCCGCACTGGCTCCCGAGGGGAAGTGCAAGAGTTACCTAGGGGGTGAGACCTGAACTTAACATTTCAGGGTTTCACAGAGGGCCTCCCCAGTGAGCTGGGATCTATTTCAGGGTTGCTCTCTCTGGAACAGACGATGTCCTGCCCTTCGTGTGCCATGGGACGCAGTTCGCCTGCAGGGAGCCGGTAAGGAGTTACCTGAATCAAAAACTTGTTTCCGCCCGGTCTCGAACCGGGGACCTTTCGCGTGTGAGGCGAATGTGATAACCACTACACTACGGAAACTATCGAAAGAACCTTTTCACTGGCATTACTTTGAAGCTACGCAAAACCGGGTATGATGACAGAGTGAGGCCGGAGTTCTGGCGAGACAGCGCACAGCTGCGGCAGCCGGATGAACTGTGTCCAGGTTCTGTGGCCCGACTTCCTTAAGGCAGAGTCTGCAGTCTCTAGCATGGCCTGGTCTAGTTTAGCCACAAGGGTTTGGATTTGTCGTGTTTCATGGGAAGTCCTTAGAAGCTAGGGAAGCCAGCGTCCACCTAGCGTTTTCAAACCATGAGGCGGGAAGCGCGTGGAGAGAGAGTAAATTCTACATCTCCCGCCCAGCATCAAGGAGTTTCCCGGCACTCACTGGTGATTCTGTGCAAGAATCGTGGTCCTGCAATTTAACCCAATTGGAGCCTCTGCTTTTAAGCTGGCATTCCATGGGGTCAAACCTCGAGGCATCCCGGCTACTAAGCACGAGTGGTGCACAGCTCAGAAAGAAGTTTTCTTTCTTTCTTTCTTTTTTTTTCTGACACAGAGTCTCACTATATCGCCCTCCCTGGAGTGCTGTAGCATCACAGCTCACAGCAACCTCAACCTCTTGCGCCCAGCGATTCTCTTGCCTCAGCCTCCCAAGGAGCTGGGACTTACAGGCGCCCGCCACAACACCGGCTATTTTACTTTTCTTTTTTTTCTTTTTCTTTTCTTTCTTTTTTCTTTCTTTCTTTTTTTTTTTTTGTAGTTGCCCTTATTCTTTAGCAGGCCCGGCCTGGGTTCCAACCCGCCAGCCTCGGTATATGTGGCCAGCGCCCTAGCCAACAGAGCTACGGGCGCCGAGGCTTCTTTCTTCTTTTTAGATATACATTGCCTAGGTTCCAAATTCAAAGGCTAGTGAACAACGTATACGGAAAAGTGTCTTTGCTATCCCCAAGTCGCAGCGTTCCCCAGAACACACTGCTTTAAGTATTCTTCCACAGACGATGGTGATAATAAAGGGTAGCTAACCCCTATGTGGCTCTACGTGCTAGACAACGTTCTAATCGGTTTACGTGACATTAACCTTTTTATTTGTTTGAGACAGAGTCTCACTTTGTCGCCCTCGGTAGAGTGCCGTTGCGTCACAGCTCACAGCAACCTTAAGCTCTTGGGCTTAAGCGATTTTCTTGCTCAGACTCATAAGTAGCTGGGACTACAGGTGCTCACAGGTGCTCACTATCAAGGCCGGCTAATTTTCCTATTTTGCTCAGGCGGGCCTCAAACTCCTGAGCTCAAGGGATCCTCCCACCAAGGCCTCCTAGAGTGCGTCGGATTGAAGGCGTGAGCTCCCGGCTGGCTCATTAACTTTAATTTTTACAAATGAAAACACTCCAAAATGAGAACTATTATCCTTATGTGAGTAAACACAGGACTATAGACATATCAAACAGTAGTAACGTCCTCCCTCTTTTTTTTTTTTTTTTTTTGTAGAGACAGAGTCTCACTTTACCGTCCTCGGTAGAGTGCCGTGGCGTCACATTGCTCACAGCAACCTCCAACTCTTGGCTTAAGCGATTATCTTGCCTCAGCCTTCCGAGCAGCTGGGACTACAGGCGCCCGCCACAACGTCCGGCTATCCGGCTATTTTTGTTCTCGTTGCAGTTTGGCTGGGGCCAGGTTTAAACCCGCTACCTTCGGTATATGGGGCCGGCACCCTACCCACTGCGCCACAGGCGCCGCCTTTTTTTTTTTTTTTTTTGCAGTTTTTGACCGGGGTTGGGTTTGAACCCTCCACCTCCGGCAAACGGGCTCGGCGCCCCACTCCTTTGAGCCACAGGCGCCGCCCTCCTCCCTCTTTTTTTTCACAGTTGAAGTATACTCTGCATCACTTTTCAGCACCATGCTTTTTTTTTTTTTTTAACTTGATAATGCATCTTGAAGAGTCCCTTTGCAGAGCTAAAGCATTTTACTGTGTGAATGTGAATGTAACGACTTGTCACTATTCCTTTACTGATGGGTAGTTGGGAAAGTCCATCCAAACGACCTGGCAGTAATCGATTGACAGTTTCTAAACTAGGTGTGGAAATGCCAACTACAATTGGGGGAGGTTGGGAAGTCCCCGGCCCCGCCTCTAACACACTCAGAGGGACTCAAGGGTCCTCAACAACGAAGTCTGCCGCTAAGAAGGGCAGGAAGAACTTCACAGTGTTCTCCGAGGCCCTCCCCTCCGCTTCCGGCGCCAGCTGTGGGGAGTCCTTGCTGCAGTCGTTCGTGTCTGATCGGTAGGATGGCGCCGGGCCGACGCGGTCATAGCACCAAAAGCAGACCGCCGCCAAGCGCCCCCACATCTCTCCCGAAGTTTGTCCCAAGTGGTGGGGGATGGGGTTTGGGCGATCCTCCTGTTGTGTCTGCATTCCCCGCGGCCGTGCATCACAGAGATGAGGGCCTCCACCGTCCTAGCCCTTCCGCCCTGGTCCCGAGTGCCGGCTAGAGCGTCTCCTCTCGGTTTCCTGTGTCCCTGGGGCCCGGCGGGAAAGAAGGGGGCGTAGCACGAGCGAAAAGGGAACTCGCAAGCTTGGACGGCGTACAGACGCCGGAAGTGTTGGGAGCGAGGCCGGAAGCCAGGGGCGGGGCCAGGAAGTGAGGTGGGGCGGGGGTTTATGAGGAGGCCAAGGGAGCGTTGGGGCAGATTTGCACTCAGGGCCGCCTGAGGGGCTTGGCGGTGGCGCTCAGCTCTGTCCCCTCCCCTCGCAGAGACACGGTTGTTGTTTGGGAGTAGGGAACTCTTGTGTGGAAGGGTGGGTTGTCGGAAGGACGTTCTCTGGCCGCGCTTGAGGCCAGGCGTGGAAAGCCAGGGCTGGGGGTGGGGCCGGGTCGCCAGGGCGTCTGAGAGGGAAGACCCCCGCCCCCACCCCCCCACCGCACATCTACACTGGCTGACTGGACACTAAGATGGCTGCCGTTGCCATGACACCCAACCCTGTGCAGACCCTTCAGGAGGAGGCGGTGTGCGCCATCTGCCTCGATTACTTCACCGACCCCGTATCCATCGGCTGTGGGCACAACTTCTGCCGAGTGTGTGTAACCCAGTTGTGGGGCGGGGAGGATGAAGAGGACAGGGAAGAGTTAGACCGGGAGGAGGAGGAGGACGGCGAAGAAGAGGAAGTGGAGGCGGTGGGAGCCGGAGGGGGGTGGGACACCCCTATGCGAGATGAAGACTACGAGGGCGACATGGAGGAGGAGGTCGAAGAGGAAGAGGAGGGTGTTTTCTGGACCAGTGGCATGGGCGGGTCCAATTGGGACAACATGGACTACGTATGGGAGGAGGAGGACGAGGAAGAAGACCTGGACTACTACTTTGAGGACATGGAGGAGGATCTCGGGGGAGAGGATGAGGAGGACGAGGAAGAAGTGCTGGAGGAGGACGAGGAAGAAGAGCTAGACCCCGTCACCCCACTGCCTCCGCCTCCAGCCCCTCGAAGGTGCTTCACCTGCCCCCAGTGCCGAAAGAGCTTTCCTCGGCGGAGCTTCCGCCCCAACTTGCAGCTGGCCAACATGGTCCAGGTGATTAGACAGATGCACCCGACTCCTGGTCGAGGGAGCCGTGTGAACGACCAAGGCATCTGTCCCAAACACCAAGAAGCCCTGAAACTCTTCTGTGAGGTAGACGAAGAGGCCATCTGTGTGGTGTGCCGAGAATCCAGGAGCCACAAACAGCACAGCGTGGTGCCTTTGGAGGAAGTGGTGCAGGAGTACAAGGTGAGAGGAGTCAAGAAGATGGTAGTTTAGTGGGGGTGGACAGAAAGTAAGGAGCCGGGGGTCCCCCAAAGAACCTCCTATACTAGTGAGCTGATTCTCCTTATCTAAGCACTTAACTGGCATCAAGGTGGGTTAGAATGCAGACACAGAAGAAGATCAGGAAAAGGTGGCTTCCTCAAAACAAATAGCTCAAAGCCAGTGATGCCATATCACTGGGTTTCATCTTCCCTGGAGCAAGCTACTGCCGTTTCACACTTCCACTGTCCCCAGAGTGTTAGAGTGCAAGTGACAGGTCCCTAGAGTTTTACCCTCAGTCTCATTTTCTCCTAGGTGAGTCTTAAGTCTATGTTTGACTGAGACATGTAGAGATAGAAAGAACTGGGGCCCAGAGAACAAGGAAGGGCTCTGAAGCAATAGCATAGAAATGAGTACTAGTGTGAGACCCAAAGGCCCTGTGCTTGCCTCCCACTAAATTCCCCACCCACTCCATCATATGGCTTGGTTCTCCACTCAAGGACTTTTGTTGTTGATTTTCATTTGTCTGCTGTACTGACCAGTAAAGGGGCTTTTGAGTCAGAAGACCTGGCTCTACACTTACTGTCAAATCTTCGTTATGTCTTTGAACTTGAATTTTTCCAGGATTGGTAGTTAATAATTACTGGACATTTTGTGTAGGCACTTTTAACAGACTATGTCATTACAACTCAGAGCGACCCTTTGAGTTGATGCTTTCCATTTCCATTTTATGGACTGGGAAACAGAGGTTTTAAGTACTGTACTTGTGGCCATACATCGTTAGTAAGTGATGATTATTATTACCGTCCCTCTCCCTGGTGTACAGTAACAACATCACCACCATTTGGATGTAGTGGTTTGACTTTTCTGACTTGCAACCTTTTTTCTTGGAGTCGATTCTGGTTTGGCTAATGTCTTGCCTCCTACTTGTGATTGTCTTTGAATGTATTATAAAGATTATCTGTCTAGGAGACAGCCAGCACACATACAAATGGCACTACTTAGTGAAGGCCTGGATGGGTTTAAAGTAGCAGGGCCAGGAGAGCTGCATAGAGCTGTTTTGGTTTTTGTCTGTTTTCACTCCTTCTGATTCCTACAGTAATTTCATTTAGGTATTATCCTCATTACGCCAATTTTATTTTATTTTATTTATTTATTTGAGACAGTTTCATTATGTCACCCTCAGAGTGCTACGGTGTCAAATTCACAGCAACCTCAAACTCTTGTGCTTAAGCAATTCTTTTGCCTCCCAAATAGCTGGGTTTACAGGTGCCCACCACAATGCCTAGCTATTTTTGTTATTGTTGTTGTAGTTGTCCTTGTTTAGCAGCCTGTGTGTATGTGGCCGGCGCTATAACCACGGAGCAATGGACGCCAAGCTGATTACTCCAATTTTAGAGTAATGTGTGGCTTCTCAGTTCTGACACAGCTAAGACAAACCTGCATCACCTCACCACAAGTAACTATTCCTTACATACAATGATTTTTAAATCTGGCTGATTGTCAGAATTACTAGGGGAGATTTTCAAAAGTATAGTGGTTCTATCACTAGAGTTTGTGAATCAGCAGGGATGAGAATAGCTTTAGAAAGCCCAGTCTAGCCTGGGAATCACTGCATTGGTAACATTGCCTGCCTGTTCGGCCAACTTTTTTCTTTTTTGTTTATTTATTTATTTATTTTTTAAAGAGAGTCTCACTGTTGCCCTGGGTAGAGTGCCGTGGTGTCATTGCTCACAGCAACCTCAAATTCCTGGGCTTGAGCCATTCTTTTGCCTCAGCTTCCCAAGTAGCTGGGACTACAGGCACCCGCCACAATACCCAGCTACTTTTTCTATTTTTAGTAGACAACAGGGTCTCACTCTTGCTCAGGCTGGTCTCAAACTCCTGAGCTCAAGGGATCCACCCACGTTGGCCTCCCAGAGGGCTAGGATTACAAGCGTGAGTATCTCGCCCAGCCTAGGCCCACATTTTTAGTGGAAGTTACGAGCTCTGTTTTTGCTTCCCCTTTTATATCCCCTTGGTTGGTTCCAAATTACCGTAATACATCATGTGCATTTACTTTTTTAACTGGAACTGGGGATGGACTGCCCATGGGCATTCCACTGTTTACCTTGAAACCTGCCCCCCACCGGACTTGTCCAAAGCTCTTTTAACTGGATTTGACAAATCTGTTGAATGCCGGCTGGAGATCTTGTATTATTTAGGTTTTGAAGTGGGTGAGGAATTAAAAGAACTCTTAATCCCTTTTCTTAATTACTGGGCTCTGCAATTTGTGAGACTAGATACACATATTTAATTTTGACATTAACTGATCAGCAAATGTAAAACGTAAGCTTTATTATATAGAAGTAAATCAAGTGACTTTTAGACTATTTTTTTTTTTCTTTTGAGACAAGAGTCTCACTTTTGTTGCCCTCAGTAGAGTGCTGTGGTGTTATTGCTTACAGCAACCTCAAACTCTTGGGCTCAAACTATTCTCTAGCCTCACTCTCCAGAGCAGTTGGGACTACAGATGCCTGCCACAATGCCTGGCTATTTATAGAGATGAGGTCTTGCTCTGGCTCAGGCTGGTCTTGAACCTGTGAGCTCAGGCAATCTATCTATCTTGGCCTCCCAGAGTGCTAGGATTACAGGCGTGAGCCACCACACCTGGCCTTAGGCTTTATTTTTATTTTATTTTATTTTATTTTATTTTTTTGCAGTGTTTGGCCGGGGCTGGTCTAGAACCCACCACCTCCAGCATATGGGACCAGCACCCTACGCCCTTGGTAGAGTGCTATAGCATAACTCACAGCAACCTCAAACTTTGTGGACTCAAGTGAGCCTTCTGCCTCAGCCTATCGAGTAGTTGGGACTACAGGCATCCACCACAACACCCAGCTAATTTTTCTTTCTTTGTTTTTTTTTAGACAAGAGTCTCAAGCTGTCACCCTGGGTAGAGTGCCTTGGCATCACAGCTCACAGCAGCCTCAAACTCTTGGGCTTAGCGATTCTCTTGCCTCACCCTCCCAACTAGCTGGGACTATAGGTGCCCGCCATAATGCCTGGCTATTTTTTGGTTGTAGTTATGGTTGTTTGGTAGGCCCGGCTGGATTCCAACCCCCCAGTTCTGATATATGTGGCTGGTTCCCTAGCCACTTGAGCTACAGGTGCCATGCCTAATTTTTCTATTTTTAGTAAAGATGGGGTCTCACTCTTGATCCGGCTGGTCTCAAGCTCCTAAGCTCAAGCATTCCATCCACCTCGGCCTCCTGGAGAGTTAGGATTACAGGCCTGAGCTACCAGGACTGGCCTACTTTTAGGCTATTTTATAGGCAGGTAGTATATACATATATTTTGTTTGTTTTGTTTTGGAGACAGAATTTTACTCTTGTCCAGGCCTAGCTCACAACAACTTCAGACTCGTGATTCAAGCAGTCTTTCTTTCTGCCTAAGCCTCATGAGTAGTTGGGACTACAGGTGCCCACCACAATGCCTACCTAATTTTTTTTTTGTTGTTTTTTAGAGATGAATTACAGGGTCTCCCTCTTGCTCAGGCTGTCTCAAACTCTGGAGCTCAAGGGATCCTCTAGCTGTGCTAGGATTACAGGTGTGAGCCACCACATCTGGCCTGTTTTATTCTTTTCAGATACATACATATACTAATCAGCACTGGGTTGATATGCAGTATTGTTTTGTAGAAATATTTCTTTATACACAATTTTTTTTATTAAATATTACTGTATTTGTATTTTTGCTAATGCATTTTTTTGTCAACAGTTTAGGAAAAATATTAAATGACAAATTTAAGCATAGATTCTGAATTAATGGAGTAGAAATTGACTATAGAAAAATAGAAAATATTATCAAAAGGTTACATTTTGTGGGTGGTGTCTGTGCTCAGTGGGTAGGGCGCCAGCCCCATATACCGAGGGTGGCGGGTTTGAACCTGGCCCCAGCCAAACTGCAACAAAAAAATAGCCAGGCGTAGTGGTGGGTGCCTATAATCTCAGCTACTCGGGAGGCTGAGGCAAGAGAATCGCCTAAGCCCGGGAAGGAGTTGGAGGTTACTGTGAGCTATGATGCCACGGCACTCTACCGAAGGCCATAAAGAAAGACTCTGTCTCTTAAAAAAAAAAAAAAAGTGGGTACATTTTGTGTAATATATGCTATTTTCACATTCTGGATTGACTGTAATTTTACTATTAGTGTAATTTTTTTCTATTACCACTTATTCTGTGCAACAACTGTCTTTTCTACCCTGGGTCAGTAACCTCTTTAGGGCAAGGGTTATTATCAGGATGTCACTGGCAGCTTAAAGCCTAGATTAAACACTGAATAACATGTACTGATCTTTTGCTACAGGCAAGCCAAGTATGTTGTCTGTGGGATAGATGCTGATCTCACTCTAAGCTGAGGAAACTGGAAGCATGGCCTGCCTCAGGTCACCTCACTGGGTCCAGGCTTGAACTCTTCTCCACTGTATTCCTCAAGGAAAAGGAGGGAGAAAGGCCAGTGTAAGACATAAAAAGGGAAAGAGCAAGTCAGTAGGGCTTATTTCACCTATTCTGGTCTCTGACAGTCCTTTAAAGGAAAAGATTTTGGTAAACATTGTTGGAACACTGAGTTCACATGCTGTTGGCTATGAAAGTTATAACCTTACGAATTCTGAGAGGGTTTTTGTTTTTGTGTTCCTTTAGCAAATAACAGCATGGAAGAGAAAGCAGATGGACAGAACTATAGAAATTAAAATAAGTGGGGGCAGGGACTCCACATTGTCCTGGGGGAGGCACACTTATCAATTACTGGTATGAGGGTAGTATATGCATTTTATTTGATATTCCTTGGGATCACAGAGGAAGTTGGGGGGGTGGGGAGGGTCAGAGCCGTGGTCAGGGAGTTGGGCTTTAGGAGAAGAATACTTTGGACCAAGTGGAGAAGCCCAGTCCGAGGCAGAGGGAACAGCATGGGATTGTACTGAGGAAATAGCAAATAGTTTTATGTGGCTAAACCTAAGAGTCTGTGTGGAAGTCATGGGTTCAGGAGATAAGGCCAGAAATGGAGGGTTGATATTTTGGAAGTGGTCAGGACCACTGATTGGCCCTGTCATCAGGCAAGGAAGGTAAAGCTGTCCATCTCACAAGTGGTGACTAGGTCCCCTGAAGAGGAGACAGCAAAGATCTGTGAGAGGGGTAATCAGTTTCTGTGGGTCCTGAAGAGAGGGAGGCCTTTGGGGGGTCAGGAAGAAGGATTTTTAGTAACAAGCACAAAATCATCAGAAAAAAATTTAGAGATGAAAATCATGGGGATGATTGCCTATGAGGGGGCAGGGACCAATGGACACTGGTATGGAAAGACTCAGTGTAGTGAGGGCTCAAGTCATGTCCACCCCAACTTTGAGTGTGGGGCTGTCTAGTCTTAAGGATCCCACCTTTAGAGACTACCACAGGGCTTCTTCATGTCAATACAGGGAGTTTTGGAGGCCCTTGCCATCTGCTGGGAGAAGAAAGGGGAAGAGGGAGTATGATGGTCATTTGATACTAGTGGTGGGGGTATCAGGCTTTGAGCCCCAACCCGCTGTAGGGAGGATTAGAGAGGTGGCCTCTGAAGGAGCCATTGCCTCTCTCAGCCCCCAGCCTCTAACTTTCCATTTCCCATTCCCTCAGGCCAAACTACAGGGCCACGTGGAGCCTCTGAGGAAGCACCTGGAGGCTGTGCAGAAGATGAAGGCCAAGGAGGAGAGGAGGGTGACAGAGTTGAAGGTAGGCAAGTATCCCTATTAAGGGCTGACTGATGCTGTGGTTAGGGAAGGAAGGTAGGGCTGCCCATTCTCACAAGTGGTGACTAGGTTCCCTGAAGAGGACCCACACCTTCGAGTGGGGTAGAAATCTTCTCCAGGCCCTGTGGAAAGGAGGGCCTTGAGGGTCAGGAGGCATGTTGGTTCCTAGGTTCCAAAATGAAGTGCAAACTGAGGCCTAGACTGGAGGGTCAGGTGTTGCCCAAGGATGCAGGTCAAGGCTTTCTACCTGGATATCTCAATCCAGAGCCTGAAGAAGGCAAGGCATATTCCCCATAGCAGCCATCAGAGAGGCCCCTGGGTCCCAGAACAGATGCTAGCGGTGGCAGAACAGCCTGAGAATGAGAGGAGTGTTGTCATGGGACCTCTTGCTCTGACCAAGGACAAGCCCAAGGGTCTTTGATAGGAGGGAGGAATTAGTGAATGTTAGCATTGCAGAGACTTACTGTCCTAGTCTTGTGTTTCTCAGCCCTTCTCTTCATTATTGCTCAGCTATTCCCAAGGAGTCTTTTTAGATATTTTCTTCAATGCCCTGCACCTGCTGGAATGGGCTGGCACCATGAGTTTCAGAGACCAAACTAGCACATTCTTTTCTGTCCCTCTTCCCTTCTGGCACCTGCCTCCCTGACCATTGGCTGGGCTTTGCCCCTTCACAAGGCTTATGCTCATCACGACCTACATGTTAAGGACTGTGTTGTATTAACTGCCAGGAACTGAGTGGTGGAATCTGAGCCTGGGAGTGGGGGGATCATCCTGCCTCTGGCTAGCTGACCTAGTTGATGCTTTTGGACTCTTTGGGGTACAGAGAAAAATGTACCAGCATCTGAGTGTCACTGGGGCAAAGAGTGAAACTTGTGTCTGTTTCCCTCACCCCTAGCTAGCCAGGACCACCAACCCACTCTGGCCTGTTTTGTTACTTTGTCCAGAGAATGTCTGCAGCTGGTAGTAACATGGTAAGAAGTATGACTACCACCTAAGTCTGACTACCACCCAGGGTGGCCCAGACCAGACAAATGGGGTGGGATTGGACAGAAGTGTTTTCTGTTATAAGATATTAAGTACCTATATACCCTTGATTTTACCTCTTGGCCCACAAAGCATAAAATATTCACCATCTGGAACTTTACAGAAAAAGTTTGCTGATCCTTCTTTAGAGGGTTTGGATGACTTACCGGAGGTCACTATGACTAGAGATATAGTCAGAACCCTAACTTCATGTTTTAATTCCTGAATCACATATTCATTTCATTTCAAAAATTCTTCCTCCTTTTTATTTCTTGAGACAGTCTTACCATGTCACCCTTAGTAGAGTGCTATGGCATCACAGCTCACAGCAACCTCAAACTCTTGGGCTCAAATGATTCTCTTGCCTCAGCCTCTCCAGTAGCTGGGGACTACAGGCGCTTGCCATAATGCCTGGCTAATTTTTTTGTTGTAGTAGTTGTCATTGTTGTTTAGCAGGCCCTGGCTGGGTTGGACCCACCAGCCCCAGTGTATGTGGCCAGCACCCTAACCACTGTGCTACGGGCACCAAGCCCATTTCCAAAATTCTTACCAGTGCCTACTCTAGTTGGTGCTATGCCAGAATCCAAGGACACTATGGCAAAGACATTCCCAGTCCCTGCCAGTGGGAGCTGTAGTCCCTGCTGTAGCTGGGAAGAATGTTAAAAGATACTCCAGTGTAAACACAGCATTTCAGTACTTTGTATGCCATGAAGAGATTATCTTCATAATGGTATTTATGGAGATGGTCCTGACTTAGATCTGTAGTGGGGAGGGAAGGCTCCTCTAGGAATATTTAAGCTTAGACCTAAAGGGTGAGTCAAAGTAGGAAGGTCAGGGCTGCGCATGTGGGTCAGTGAGTAGGGTGCCAGCCCCATATATTGAGAGTAGCAGGTTCAAGCTGGGCAACAATAGCCGAGTGTTGTGCGGGCACCTGTAGTCCCAGCTACTTGGGAGGCTGAGGCAAGAGAATCGCCCAAGCCCAAGAGCTAGAGGTTGCTGTGAGCTGTGACGCCATGGCCCTCTACGGAGGGCAACAAAGTGAAACTCTGTCTCTTAAAAAAAAAAAAAAAAAGCACCTGAGCTGGTGGGTTTGAATCCAGCCCAGGCCGGCCAACAACGATGGCTACAACCAAAAAAAATATCCGGGTGTTGTGGCGGGCACCTGTAGTCCCAGCTACTTGGGAGGCTGAGGCAAGAGAATTGCTTGAGCCCAGGAGTGGGAGGTTGCTGTGAGCTGTCCCAGGGCGACAGCTTGAGTCTCTGTCTCAAAAAAAAAAAAAAAAAAAACAGTAGGTAGGCCAGATAGAGAGAACTCTTCCAGGCAAAGGTTTGTGAATTTGGGACCAGTGTAGAGGTGGTGCTTGGTAAGGCCAGGAGGTGGGAAAGGATATGGGGCTTCTTCCCACTCCCGGGTCTCTGTTGGACTTGGGGAATCTAGGGTTCCTTTCCTTGGATTGAGAGGCAGCAGGTACAAAGCTAGAAGTCTATTTTCCTGTGTGTTGAAGTGGTATCCATCATCCCCTTTGCATCATTCCAGAGCCAGATGAAATCAGAGCTGGCAGCTGTGGCTTCAGAGTTTGGGCGTCTGACACGGTTTCTGGCCGAAGAACAGGCAGGGTTGGAGCGGCGCCTCCGAGAAATGCACGAAGTCCAGCTGGGGCGTGCAGGTGCGGCGGCCAGCCGCCTTGCAGAGCAGGCTGCCCAGCTGAGCCGCCTGCTGGCAGAGGCCCAGGAGCGGAGCCAGCAGGGGGGCCTGCGGCTGCTCCAGGTGAGCAGTGTCCTCCCCCTTCCCCCTCCCTGTTCCCCACCACCCCCATCTTCCCTAGCATCCTATGTGGCTCTGTCAGGCAGTGCTTACTAGACGCCTGTCCAGAGCTGCTTGTTTTCTCACTGGGAGAAACCCATAATAGTGTAATCTGAAAACCAAAAACATTTTTTGAGGCTGGAAACAGAGTTAATGTCCATGTAGTGTGTGTGACAAACCAATGAAAGGCAAGAAAGTAGAGTTGTAGGGTGAATGAGGGTTGAGAAGTCATACTCTGAAAATTTTATTTGGGGCTTACAGCAGGTGATATGAGTTAGGTGTGATGAGACAAAGGGTACTTGAGAAGGATACGTGTTTTTTGAGGGCCGTGAGGGTGCTGCTTCTCCCTTCTGTTCAAGTTCAGTCCTTTCTCTGGCTGGAGACTGGGGGAAAGGAGCTGTCTCTGTGCAGCTGACACTTTCTTTGTCTCTTTCTCCCTCTCCCTCTTTTTGTTTCTGTTATTCCCAGGACATCAAGGAGACTTTCAGTAGGTGTGTTCCCACTCTTTACCCTTTGTGACCCAGTGGCATCTGGTTGCCCGTCCCTGCCTCTCTTGGGTATCCCTCTCCTCTCCTTCCTTTCCCAGGACCTGAGTTTCTGCCTCCTGGACCCTCCTCTCCTTCCCCCAGCTTCTGCTCTTTTCTTTGGGAATATCATGGTCCCACCCCCTGCCCCATCCCCTTCCTCCAGGTGTGAAGAGGTACAGCGGCAGCCCCCAGAGGTCTGGTCCCCTGACCCGTGCCAACCCCATAGCCATGACTTCCTAACAGATGCCATCGTGAGGAAAATGAGCCGGATGTTCTGTCAGGCTGCGAGAGGTAGGGAGGTCACCTGTACGACCTTCCTTTGCCTTTCCCTTCACACACCTGAGATTGGGTCCTGAGGGAAGTTGGGCCCTGGGGGAGGTGTGGGGAACCAAGATGGAGCAGGACACAGGTGGGCTAATCTGAAGTTTCTAGCCAGGGGTAGTTGGTCCTAGCTCAGGTAGGTGTGGTGGGGGGTGTGTGGCAAGAAGAGCCAGAGCCAGTGGGTAGACCTGCCAGCTGTCCTGGGAGCAACAGTAAAGAGACGTAGAGACCATAGGAACCTGGGGCCATGGGTGGTTTGAGGAGCCAAAGGGAGCTGGATAGAGGCAGGTGGGATGGACAGCAGGCAAGGCCGAACTTGTGGAGTTGGCTGCCGATGGGGAACAGTTGTTCCAGTCTGGGCATATTTCTCCTTCCCTCCTCCCAAGTGGACCTGACGTTGGACCCGGACACGGCTCACCCGGCCCTGATGCTGTCTCCTGACCGCCGGGGGGTCCGCCTGGCAGAGCGGCGGCAAGAGGTTGCTGACCATCCCAAGCGTTTCTCGGCTGACTGCTGCGTACTGGGGGCTCAGGGCTTCCGCTCTGGCCGGCACTACTGGGAGGTAGAGGTGGGCGGGCGGCGGGGCTGGGCGGTGGGCGCTGCCCGTGAATCAACCCATCATAAGGAAAAGGTGGGCTCTGGGGGGTCCTCTGTGGGCAGCGGCGATGCCAGCTCCTCACGTCATCACCATCGCCGCCGCCGGCTCCACCTGCCCCAGCAGCCCCTGCTCCAGCGGGAAGTGTGGTGTGTGGGCACCAACGGCAAACGCTACCAGGCACAGAGCTCAACGGAGCAGACAGTGCTGAGCCCTAGTGAGAAACCTCGGCGCTTTGGCGTGTACCTGGACTATGAGGCTGGGCGCCTGGGCTTCTACAATGCAGAGACTCTAGCCCACGTGCACACCTTCTCAGCTGCCTTCCTGGGCGAGCGTGTCTTCCCCTTCTTTCGGGTGCTGTCTAAGGGTACCCGAATCAAGCTCTGCCCTTGATCAGCCTGCCACCCGTGGGGGCCCCTCTGGTCAGCACTAGGGGGACGGGTGGTGGTGGAAGGTGGCCCATTTAAGTTTGGGGGCCCAAAGGCTCCTCCCACTGTTTGTTACTGCTATGCTTCCCGCTCCCCCTTGACCCCAGGCCCCTGCTTCTCCCTCTAGGAGCCTAAAGAACCCTCCTGGCCTCCAGCTCGGCCTTCTCTCACCTCCTGTCTGTCCAACAGGTCTGCATGGGTCCCTGATAACGAGAACAGCTGCCTGGCCTTCCCTCCGTTTGCCTTGCCCAGCCCAGCCCAGCCCAGCCCTGTCCTGCCCTGCCCTGGGGTCAGAGGAAGGGATAAGGGGAGATAGTAATTCATTCCCTAACTTCCTTTTCCCCACCCCTACTCTTCAACCTTGATGTCAGTTCTAGGGCTGGAGGGTTTGGCCAAGATTCAACAACATCCTTATTCGAATTCCATTTTCTGATACAAATTTTAGCTAAGGGATTTGGAAGCTGTTTTGGGGAGGCAGGCTGGGCCAAAGGGTAGAGCTGGGTAATTAAAAAAAAAAAAAAAGTCTACTCTCCTGGGGAAGGAAGGATTCTAAACTTTTCCTTCCATCCCCAATTTCTACCTCCATAGACCGGCCAGAATTTAGCTTCAGTGAGAGATCTGGAATGGTCGCCATGATCGAAACTACATACCATTACATCACCCAATAAATTATTTTCTCCCCCTTCCCTTTGCCAGCACTTAACCTAGGAGCAAAGCTCTTTCCACCTTATCCCCCTTCCAGGTGTTGAAATTGCCAGGCTCCTTTTCCCCCCTTGTGTTCAAATGGAGTTGGCTTTTTGTTTCCAGCCCCTCCCCATGCCTTTAGTTCCATTTGGCAAGCCCTGAAGGGGAGCCTGGGGACAGGGGTTTGGGTCCCCAGGAGAGCTTGGGCATAATCTATTTTTCTAATAATCCCTTGCCTTGTCACTTGTCAGCTTTTGTCCTCTGCTTTGATGGCTGAGGCAAACTCATGTTCTTGGGGAAAAGGGAAGGTGGGTTGTGTTGTGGAATAAAATGTTTATTTGCTTCTTTTGTTGAGTCCATTCCTCTAGATGAACAAGCTGTACTCAAACATTCCCAGAGCAAGCTGTCCCTCCAGTGAGAAGCATGGAACAGAGAACTAGTTAGTCTCCTTTCATCAGGCATTATCAACAAGGATTGTAAATGATCTACCCCCTCTCTCCATTTGAATACCTTATACCTAGTTTCTTTCCTGGACCATTCAGCATTCTCTTGATTTTGCCATTTCCCTTCTACCAGAGCCTGTAAGTTTTAGAACTGAAGCTCCCCCAAGAATCCATACCCCTAACTCCTAAGCCCAGGCAAGTCCTTGGAACATCCTTATCAGGACATAGGTGGCATCTGCTGAAACAGGCCAAAAGGCCTGCAGACAACTGAGTGCAGAGACCTGGAAAGGAGGGACGTAACTGACTAACACACTACAGTAGTTAAGTACTGTGCCTCTCAACCAAGTGTAAGGGTTGTTCCACTCATGTTTCAGCCATGTCTGGCTGAAATCTGAAATTACAGTGGCAGTCATTTACAGCCCATTTCTGACCTTTCTTCATAAGGCATTCATCCTTAATTATGAGTAAAAGATGAAGGCTAACAACTTGGTAGGGCCAGTTTGATTATGAATACTCCTGGACCATTCAGAACTTTTAATCTCTTAATTATGGACTGAAAAAAGTTTTGATTAAGCATCATTTTTTCAGGACTTCGCTTGCCTTAAAGATTAAAACCCATTTCTCAAACATTACTCCATTTTTATCTGAGCCCCGAGAGATTACAGGACATTTTGAGGAGCCTACTATTCCTACACCGATTGCAACCACTTTGCAATCAGTCCTTTTTTTTTGATAAAGGATAGTCTCACTTTGTCACCCTCTTGGGGCTACTTTTTTGTTGGGGTTTGGCCAGGGCTGGGGGGTTTGAACCCACCACCTTCCATATGTGGTGCCAGCACCCTACTCACTGAGCCACAGGGGCTGCCCTGATCAGTCCCTTTCATTCAAGAAGTTTCCCTGGGCTTCAGGTAAACTGATTGTATTGGAATGTAGGACAATGCAAATTTGGGAAACTGACCTCCCATAAATGTCACATCAGATGCACCCCAACCCTAAGACAATGGACAAACTGACACTTGCAGTTTTTTTTTTTTTTTTTTTTTCCGGCAGGAGCTGGGTTTGAACCCACCACCTCCAGCATATAGGGCTGGCACCCCACTCCTTTTCAGCCACAGGCGCTGCCCTACAAACTGACACTTTTACCCCAAGGTCCTGTTTACTTTGTCCCAAAGTCTCATCCCCCAACTTCAGGCTGCCAGTGCCTCAGGTTACTTCTTAACCTGTAAGCAATGTAGATAGGATGGAGCCTCTTTATTGGAGAAAAAAAAAACATTTTCCAGAAGGCAGACAAACCAGTTTTTTATTTGTGCTGTAATTTCTAGCGAGTACCAATGGTCACCTGCCACACTCGCACCAGGTTGTCCGTGTACCCAGCAAACAGAGTCTGCAGGACAGAACAGACAGCAATAGGTCAGCCATGGATTCTGCAGTTCCACTAGTGTCAGTAAAGGTCTTTTTCTCCCTCCCATTTCTCTTTTGACTTCTTTTAAAGAAGCCCACAATTCTAACTACCAGGCTGTAGGTGGTGATTGTGTATTCCTAGAAGAAACAGCCAGTGTTGAGAATCCTGACATTTAAAAACTGGTCAAATGAATCAAGGTATAAACTCATGGGTGGTAACCCCTGCCCTCTATATCAAATATATTGCTCTTGTGCCTGGCACACTAACAGCTCAAAGAGAGGGAGGCTAGCTGGGGGACATGGTACCTGTAGCCCCACGTACTTAGGAGGCTGGAGTGGGAGGATCTCTTGAGCCCAAGGAGCTGGCATTTACAGTATCAGATCACTGAACTCCAGGATTTGGCAACAGAGAAAGACACCCCCCCCCCCCATCTCAAAACAAAAACCTAAGACAAAAAAGAGGGAAGGACAGAAGTTGGAGTCCTGAGAGAACAGATCACTTACCTGACCATCAGCAGACCATGCCAGAGAGGTGCACTGAGGTGGCTCTGCCTTGCTGCTGGTACTGATTACTTCTTGCTTCAGCTCATCTACAATGATCTTGCCCTCTAAGTCCTGGGAAGAGTGCAATTTGGAAAAACACTCTTAACCACACTTCTCTCTGAAGAGAGAGGCTCTCTCTCTGAAGCCCTTCTATAACTCAAGAGTCTTAAGAGGATGACTTTGCCCACAGGGGAAAGGTGGCTAGGCCTATAAGGCATTTTTAGTTGCCAATGCTAGGAAGGAAAGAATGGTTTGTTACTGGCATCTAGAGGGCACATGCTAGAGATAATGAACACCCTGAAAGGCACAGGACAGCACTCAACAACAAAGGATTATCTGCACTAAAATGCCAATTAAACTGAGGCTAAGTAAGCTACTATACATGGACATCCACCACCCCAAATTCCAATCCGATAGGCTGAAGGTTAGCCACTTATTCAGGAAGCATGGCTCCTAGCTGGGAGTCAATACGGCATCCGGTCACAACACTGCCAACGCTCATCTTGTGTACCAGGGACTCAGTCTGAACCATAGCCCACACTCACCCAAATCTTGATGCTGGGGCCCGTGGCAGCACACAACCAGTAGCGGTTGGGGCTGAAGCACAGGGCATTGATGATGTCCCCACCATCTAGCGTATAAAGGTGCTTGCCTTCGTTCAGGTCCCAGAGCATGGCCTGGCCATCCTAGACAGACAGGTAGGGTGAGCCAGGGCAGCACAACCTCTTCCACATGTCAATCCTACCCATCTCAAAATTCTGTCAGAATCCATCCTTTGTACCCTGGGCTTCGTGAAAGGATAATGATCCTAGGATCAATATTTATTTCTGTATGCCTTTCCTTTAATGTAGGACACCTTACCAATCCTACAAGAGCCAGCATAGTAACTAGATGGCTCATGGCCTGCAATCATAACACTCTGGGATGCTGTCAATTACTCTAAGAAACCCAACTGTAGAGAAAATAGTCTTTTTCTTTTAAACAGTATGACGTTATGTCATTTCCAGAAACCGATGATCAGGAACCTATTCTTAGATTGCTATCTCATTATCCTCCTACATCAACCTAATTCTTCAATTAATTTGTCTTTTTGATCTTGTGTCATCTAAAGACAAGTCTTCTTCCCATGATACCACACCCTATTAAGTAGGAAGACTTCTGGTTCCAAAATACCTTGCCTCCAGAAGCACAGAGGGACCCATCTGGTGAAACAGTCACTGTGTTCAGATAGCCGGTGTGGCCAATGTGATTGGTCTTCAGCTTGCAATTAGCCAGATTCCACACCTACATGGATGGGCAAGGGCTGACAGGTGAGGAACCTAGTTCTAGATCAGGCAGATCCAGGAGGGTTTGGGCCCAACAAAAGAAGTGCAGAACCTTGTTTAAAAAGTATTCCTGGATTGAATACTCATTTATCATCCCATATGTAACTTAAAAAAAGGTTAAAGAATTTGCCTTGACCACTTAAGAACTGAGATTAAGATAGGTACCAAAAGCTGTATGGTGACTTATGAGAACATTAGTTACTTCAGACACAGAAGAGGAAGTAAGTCGAACTGAGGGTATCTACAAAGCCTTCCAAATTGAAGCCCACAGGAGCGCATTCTGGCTGGTAAAGGGCCCACGCCCTCGCTCAAAGCTCACCTTAACCAGCTTGTCCCAGCCACAAGAGACGATGATAGGGTTGCTGCTGTTGGGTGAGAAGCGGACACAAGACACCCACTCTGAGTGGCTCTCATCCTGGAGGATGGAAAGGAAGTAAGGGAAAACAGTCCTGCCCAATGAAACTCTAGACAACCCAGCTCCCCATGAGAGCCCTCTGATGTCAACAGATCTCTTTAATTTCCTGACAAGACTTAAAATCTCTATGTAAGGCAAAGATTAAGGAGGAAGGTGGGAGAGAACGTGAATACATGCCCTCTGCCCATGCCTTCACTTTACCTGCACTGTGTATTTGCACACACCCAAAGTGTTCCACAACTTGATGGTTTTATCTCGGGATCCAGAGACAATCTGCCGGTTGTCAGAGGAGAAGGCCACACTCAGCACATCCTTTGTATGGCCTACAAATCGTCTTGTGGTGGTGCCCCTGAGAGGAAGGACCTGGTCATTATCCAGACAGACTTTGCAAACACACTTTCTTGTAAGATCATTTTCCTGACCTCGTCCTAGTCACACTGATGACTCACAAGACCCGGGGAAGTGACTCTGATCACAGCAAACCCTTAGGTAGATATATGCCAGAGAATCCCTTCAGAATTGCAGGACATGTCCTCACTCCCACAAGGGGGTTGGCTGACAATGTCATCTGTCATCACCAGGACCCTCTATTCCACTTGCCAACTGCCGATTCAGAACCGAACTCTCAAAACATTCAAACTGCTCATCTGGCAAAAATGTTCAGTCTGGGATAGACCCCATTTCCCCTAGGTACCCCATCAGTCTCCTTTCTGCCCAGGTTTCTCCCAAGTCCCCAGAACAAATGAGCAGCTACTTGCGTTGTGAGGTCCCAGAGGCGCAGGGTTCCATCCCAGGAGCCTGAGAGTGCAAACTGGCCATCTGAGGAGATGACCACATCACTAACAAAGTGGGAGTGGCCCCGGAGAGCACGCTGCGGGATGCCATAATTGGTCTCATCTCTGGTCAGCTTCCACATGATGATGGTCTTATCTAAGTACAGGTAAAACCCAAAAGAAAAATGAGGAACCCTGTAGTCCATCAGCTAACCTACCAGGTTAGTGAGGATGTCAAGATCATAGTGAATGGGTCAACAAAGACAACAAATTAAGGACCCTAAGAGAGCTGGAATAGGAGGCTACAAGAGCAGTTATTAGGCAAGGACAAGTGACTCACTATCCAGAATAAAATCGTAAGTAGAGTTAAACCATACCCTGAGAATTTAACTCAGGTACCAGAGATCATACTCTTTCCTAAGACTCAGGCTAGTTCAACTATCTTGTGTCTTCTCTAAGGAGGGGCAGAAACACAGCTATCTGAGGGCCTCCTGTGATTACTTCTGAGGGGTGACAGAAAGGGAGTCATCAATGCTAGAAAAGTCACTTCATGCACTACAGGACTGGATGGATACTTTCACTGAAACGTGCCACATTCCAGTTTTCTGAGTAAGAGCCAGACATGATCCCAGTGTCGGACAATTTTAAATACTGTGGAAGCAAACCTCCAGACGCAGTCAGGTACACAGGGAATGAGAGCACCGAGGGTCGGAAGAGCAGGCCGGAGGCCCCATGAAGTCCACCCACATCCCACCAAGCTGAGAACCGGGCGGTAGCTCAGAAACAGCCTCTGGATTTCAGCATGGGCACTCAGATGGCATGTTGGGGTCATCACCGCTCCGCCCGGCCCACAGGTCCCTGCACACAGTCACATCTGCGGAGCGACGGGCAAGAAATAAAAAAGCCCCCACTTCTCTAATCCTCCCAGCAGCTACAAGTTAACTTATGGCTCAGTGTCCTCATCTGCAGGGTGGCTCGCCCAGACTGAGGAGTCTGCCAGGTTCGCCAACTCGCGCGTTCCGGTCCTAGCCACGCGACACACGCGTAACCCTCACCTCCCAAATCTGTCCCGCACCCTAACCCGTACCTCGAGAGGCGGACAGTATCATGTCCGGGAACTGCGGGGTAGTAGCGATCTGGGTTACCCACCCATTGTGGCCCTTGAGGGTACCACGAAGGGTCATCTGCTCAGTCATGGTGACGGCAGGTGCGAGTGTCGCCGCAGCGACGAGGATGGCACCAGATAGCTCAAAGAGACAAGCACCACGACCGCTCCAGCCACGGGCCTACGAAGAAAAAGAAGGAACAATCCCCCGCCGGAACCGGAAATACCCGCCCGCCCGAGTAAAATGGCGATTCCCAGGATACCTTCCTGCTCAAGATGGCGGCCCCCTATAGTGCAAAGGGCGACGTGAAATTGCGTGGCGTCGTGGTTCTTTCGCCACGCAAAATAATTTGGTAGCACTGTGCAAATACATTCTGAAACGAGTCGTTCGAGTGTTTACCAAGCCTCCTCAGACGATTTAGAGCGTGATGTAGAAGAAGCGAAAGAGGTGAAACGTGCGTTCTCGGAAAGATCGCCTAACCGCTTCCCCCGCCCCTGTGTAGCAAGCCCTGCCTTTTCCGCTTGGTGCCTGGGGTGGGCAACGCAGAGGGAGCTTTATTTTTATTTTACTACTGCCATTAAGGATGAGCAATTTTTAAAATATGGCATTACCTTTTTGAAAGATAAACTTCAAAACTGTGCGCATGTTAAGACGGCTCTTCCTGCAGGGCGTTTATGTTCTGAGATACTACAAATCCGGAAGGACTGAGTCCAGGCGGGACTTAGGCAGAAGAGAGTTACCCTGTATCGACTAAAAGTCCGCTTGTGTGTTGCTAGACGGCCCACTTGCTCGCCCAAGTCAGAGTGCAGTCAGCTCGCGCAGAAACGGAAAGGACCGGAGAGGGGGCAACTTCAGGCTCTGACTTCTTGGGACTTCGGTGGAAAGCCTCCTCCAGGCCTGCCTGCTCCCAGTTCGGGGTCCAGATGTGCCCCGAAGGAGGTATCCCAAGACAGGGAAAAGCGGTAAAACCTGGCAGGCTGCAATTTTTCCGCTCAACCATACAGCCAGTAAATAATACCAACAATTCTCACATATCCCTCACTGTAAGAGACAATATGTCAGCATTTCTGCTCCTATAGCTTTTGTATTTTATTTTATTTGTTTTTTGAAACAGGGTCTCACTTTGTCTCCCCTTGGTAGCATGCCATGGTGTCATACCTCACAGCAACCTCAAACTCCTGGGCTGAAGCGATTCTCTTGCCTCAGCCTTTCAAGGAGCTGGAACTACAGGCGCCTGCCACAAGGCCAGGCTATTAGAGATGAGGTCTCTCTCTGGCTCAGGCTGATCTAGAACCTGTGAGCTCAGGCAATCCAGCTGCCTGGGCCTCCCAAATTCCCTGGGATTACAGGCGTGAACCACAGCGCCTGCCCTAGCTCAAATAGTTTTAAAGGGAGGCACATAAATCAGGTTGATAGCAGCTGCTAACATCTATGCAAAATAAAGGGAACATTATACTTTAAGTATTTACTTTTCTGTTTGTAGCATGTGTCAATGGACAAGAAGCCATACTGTAAAATAATTTAAAGAGGTTTATCCTGAGCCAAATTTTTAGAATCATGACCTGGAACCATGCCCAAGAAGCCTTGAGCAGGTAGACTGTGGTGTGGTTAACAGTTTGATTTTATACTTTTCAGGGAGGCAGGAATTATAGGTAATGTCAAAAATTAATACATAGAAGACATACATTGGTTTGGCTCCAAGAGGTGGGACATCTCAAATGCAAGGAGTGGGGGAAGTTACAGGTTATAGAAGAACCTGTGGGTTTAAAAAATCTTAAGTTGACCTTTGGCTGAAAGGACCAGGAGTCAGCAAAAGGGAATGCTTGAGTTAAGCTAAGGGTCTATTAATCAGAGACACACTAGTGGACTTAACGCCTGGCCTCATGCCCACACTTAAGTGGTTTGTTATGTATATGAAGATCTGGACATATGTCTTTGCACAGCACAGAGAACATCTCTTAGAAGGGAGGGAAATGAGGCATGTCTGATCTCCTTTCTCATGACTAGCAACTCACATTTGGGGGATCCCCTTGGCCAGACTGCTGGGGACAGAGCCTTAAGATTTTATTTTAGTTCACACATGTTTCTCATTTGTAAAAGGAGATTGAAAATAATTATTCTTACATCACATAGTGGTGTGGAAAGTAAAGGAGTAAATGTGTAAAGTGCTCAGAACAACGTCTGGCACAATACTGTGGAACTTACTGGATACCAGGTCCGTTTTAGGTCTTGGGGATACAAGGGTGAACAAGGCAGAGGGGGCCTCTGGTTTGTTTTGTTTGCAGTTTACATCCTATGCCTGGGGAAAGATCGTAAAGGCAGGCCTGTAGGTATGTGGGAGACTAATGCTCTGGTTGGAGCAAAGTTGTATGGGAGAAGAAAATTTCAGTTCAAGGGAAGAGTTGGTGCAAAGGTCCTAAGCTGGAGCATGGGAGGAACTGAGGACCAAGCAGTGTGATAGGCAGTGGCCGCAGTTCATAACGCCTTGAAGGCTTGGAGAAGGATCTTGCCGGCAGGAAAGCAGAAGTCAGGCAAAGCTGCGGCACAAGGCTAGGCTCGCTCTCTTGAGACACAGCGCAACTCCCTCCTTTTCCCCGCAGGCTCACTTGTGCTTCGCAGGACCTCCTAGCACCCAGGCTTGCACCTCGTCTCCTCCTTGCCACACCCAACGGATTATCTTTTTCTGTTATCCAAAAAAGAACTCTATCTCGACCCAAGTACTACTACTTTGTTCTCCAGTGATCATGGAAGACCCCTGCTTCCACCCACCGCGACTCGGGTCAGGCCGGCGCCTAGCTGGGCGCTCGGCACAAACCGAGAAGCGAGCGACTCCACTTGCCCCTCGGTGTGGAGTGAGAGGAGCTATCCCAGGGCTCCCCTGGCTGGCGGCCGAGAAACGCCGAGGATTTCCAGTCTCCGTTAAAGAGCACGCAGTTCCTCCACCCCCGCAGACATGAGCACTCAGTCACCCCGTTGCATTTTCCCCTTTCGAGGAACCCTCTTTCAGCTATCTGTCCCTTGAGCGTTGCCGGGGGAGCCCAGGGGAATCAGCATCTCCAGGCTAGGGCTGGGAGCTCAGGGTTAGCGCAAGCCCGCTTCCAGCTCTCTCCCACACGATCACGGAGTGGCCCTTTCTGCAGCAGAGGTGTCCTTTCCGGAAGCCAAGGGTCCCGGGCCAGCCGGGTGCCCCGCCGCTGGCGCCCTCTCCCTCCCCTCCCCCTGGGACCCCGCCCCGCCCCGCCTCGGGAGACCAGGACCCGGGAAAGCGCCGCGAGCTCCAGCCGGACTCTCCCGGCGCCCAACCCTTACTCTGAAAGGCGCGATTCTGAAGAATCAGAATCTGGCGGCCCTCCTGTCAGGCTGTAGGGGATTAGGGTTTTGTCCTGGAGCCCACCTGGACCTCCATGGCAAGGCTAGCCCGAGGAAAAGGAAATGGAATGCAGGTGGGACTTTCCCGACGACCAGACCCTGCGGGATAGGGCTTTCGCGTCTGTTTCTCGCCCCCGTCCTCCACCCCCGCCCCGAGGGAAAGCCGGCAGGACACAGTGGCAGGTGAAAGACACTCCTGGGCCGAGGAAGGAGGCTCCCGGGCGCGGCGCAGACTTCGGGTCTAGCTCCGGGTGGAGCGGCCGCCTTTCCCCTTGGCGCCCAGCTGGCGTTGAGCCCCTTTCTCGCCTTCCTCCCTCGGGGGTACCACGGCTCCCTGCACAGGCGCGTGGCCGGGGCCGGCGACCCCAAGTCCCGGGGGAGCCGGTGAACTGACTCGGTCCGCAAAGGGACCCCTGTCTCTCTTCCAGCAGCGCGACGTCCTTCAGCCACTCTCCTCGGGCGAGAAGCCGCTGGGCCGTCACCTCCTTTCTCATTCAGGGGTCTTCTCTCTAGCCTCTCGAAGGTGGGAAACCTGTTGCAGACCCCTCCCTGCTTTTTGGACTCCGAGGCTCTGAGGCCCCAGTTGGCAGGACGCTTCCTGGCTGAAGTTCAGTGGGGGTCTCATCCCCTGGCCCCTTTTCTCCCATATCTGGGTCCCGCGGGCACTACTTCTACATAAGGTAAGGATCCCAAAGAGAAACTGAAGAGGCTTTTCTAAGAAAGTCGGTCTCACCATTTCTTTTCTGGAATGAGTTACAGTTGGAAAGAGTCCCACAGGCTTCCCTGCCAGAGATCCACGGCCTTCTCTCCAGGACCATGGCCAAATAAGGATGGGGGCGCAGGTTGTCACTTGAATACAAAGTAATATTAAGCTCTGGCAGGTGGCTTTCCTGCCGCACCTTTAACATAATGAGCAAAATCTTTATTGTGGCTCTGCAGAATCTGTGTGACTGGCTCTGGCATGCCTTTTGTTTATAACTACAGTTGACCTCCTCCAAATTATCAGTTCTGTCCCAAACAGAACACACATTGTTCTGTGTGGAAGGCCACCCTAGCCTCTATTTCTTGCCCCTTTAGTTAAATCTAAGCTTCCTTAGAATCTCAGCCTAGGTTGTTTCAGTTCCTCAGGGAAGGCTCTCTGACCCTCAGGTCTAGGACTCACTGCTTTGTTTCATGGTGTCATAGATGGTTGTAGAGTGGACCTGTTTTTGCTCAATGTGGAGTTTACTGAGGGCTGTCCTCTCTGAGTGCCCTGAGCACAGGGACTAGTCTGTTTTTGATCAGTCCTGTACACTAAGCACCCAGTAGAATGTCTGGCCTGTGGAAGATGGTAGTTTTGGTGGCCAGCCTCACAAGTAGAATAGTAAAGGGCATGTGGTTAAAGGGAAGGCTTTCTAGGCAGAGGAATCAGCAAAGGTGCAGAGGTTAGGAGAAGATGACCTTGAGAGGGATGGTTGGAGAAAGGGAAACCCCATAGGAAGAGGGAGCCCTGATCTGGAAGGCATTTGCTACTAAGGAATCTGGATTTTGTCCTTAGACTTAGGATACAGATCTGGTGGCTCTCCTGCCTAGACTTTTTTTTTTTTTTTTTTGACAACAAGTTTTTATTTTATTTACTATATATATATATATATATTTTTTTTTTAGATAGCATCTTGCCTTGTTGCCCTTGGTAGAATGCCGTGGCATCACAGCTTACAGCAATCTGAAACTCTTGGACTTAAGCGATTCACTTGCCTTAGCCTCCTAAGTAGCTAGGGGTACAGGCACCTGCCATGATGCCCAGCTAGTTTTTGAGATAAGGTCTTGCTGTGGCTCAGGCTGGTCTTGAACTCATGAACTCAGGCAATCCACTAGCCTCTGCCTCCCAGAGTGCTAGGATTACAGGCGGGAGCCACTGTGGCCCAGCCTTAAACCACAGGTGTTGTGGGGAGGGCTAGGTTGGAGAAGTGAAATTGGAAACAAGCAGCCTTAAGGAGCTACTGCAGTGATGAAGGCAAAAGGTGAGAAAGGCTGAGGCTGTGGCTGTGGACAGGATGGTCTCTAGGAGAGCTGCAAGAGGCCTACTAAAAGGCCCCAAGGGAGGGAGGGACTTAGTGCTTACTAAAGGCCTTATTATTAAAGGGCTGAACATCTCTAATCCTCTCATCTCTTCCTCCTTCCTCCAGTGTCTAGAATAGAGCTCTATAAAAGCTACTTAATGTTTGAGGTCTCAAGAATTAAGCACAGAGCTTGGTCCGAGTTTGAACTAGTTTCAGATTCCTTTGTTTTTTCCTCCACACCCACTGCTTCAAGAATTAAGCACAAAAAGGCTGGAGACCGGGAAACATGGGAGTACAATTATAGGTGTTGTTCCACTCCTCATGGTAGAAGGTGAGCTGTGGCCCTGTGGTATTAAATTGATTTCTACAATAGATCTTACAAAGGGATCACATTTTTTTTTTTAAATGTCTATCTCCTGATAAAGATTCAGTGTTCATCGTATGCAGAAATCTGAGGTCTAACAGCTACCCGGGAAAGCAGATCCTAAGGCATTCTCTTGTGTTTTCCTTGGGAGATGGACTGTGGCATGGACCTGAGTGCTTTGGCAGGTGTGCAAAGTCAGAGGCCTTGAAAATGGAGATGGTCCAGGCAGGGCTGTAACAAATACCGGGAGAAGGCAAGCCTTCTTGTTAAAGGATTTAAAGCATTAGGTGATAGAGAGAAACAAAAGATGACTCACTTTACTTTCTCAGCTTTCTTTTAGGGGAGAGAATTTCATATGAACTAGGATGGGAGAATATCCAAGAACAGAACCTTCAGGCTGGCTAGCTGAGGGCAGAGTATGAGGGGTAGAGAGGAGCAGTCCTCCCTGTTCACATTTAGTTTAAATAGCCAGGGCCTGTGAGCAATCTTATCCTTTGCAGCCACGGGAGGGGGGAATCTGCATGCCTAGGAAATAGCAGAGAAAAAGGGGATATCCCCTTCCAGGCCACCTGGATCCCCCTTTATCTTTGTGGGGCCCTGCTTGCTGCCAGCTGGAATTTTCAACCAAGGTCTCAAAGTTTGAATTCCTGGCTATTAACATAAAGGAAGCCTAATCTTTCTATGTGTAGTAGAGACAGGCTCTCCCTCTTGCTCAGGCTGTTCCTGAACTCCTGAGCTCAAGGGATCCTCCTGCCCCAGCCTCCCGGAGTGCTAGGATCACAGTCTATTTCTAATTCAAATCCCTGAGGTATCCATTTTCCCCCTTCTTTGTGGGGAGTAGAGTAGCAAGTAATAACTTAGAGAATGCCATTTCCTTCCTTCTTTGCAGTTCTTCTAGTAACAGGATCCTTGACTGATGTTCTGACACTTCACCCAAGCAGAGGTGAGCTCATTTCCCCATAGCCAGGATTCTCATACCACCCCTCTCTGGCTTGTGGGCTGACACTAATTATATTTATCACCACTTTCTCCTCTCATGGCAGAGGTGACTTCCTCTTCAGTCCTGTTACTCCTAGGTCCTCTCGTCACATTAACTCTGCCAGCACAAACTGCTTTCCCTTCTAGGATTCCAAGATCTCACCACCCTTTATCAGGATCTGCTGTGAAAGGAGAAAAGAAACTTCTTACCTGCTTTAAGACTAGGTTTTTGCCCAACATCTCATTTTCAAACAGGTACCAAGTAAAACTTTATTTTATATTTGGTATATCCCTCCTATTTGGAGGCTCCAGCCCAGCTCTTTTTTGATGGGAGGAGGTAATGCAGTTGATTTTTTATTTTAAACTAGTTTTCCCTTGTCACATCTCCCACAGGTGACACACATGGATCAGAAGTGATAGCTGACTCAAGACTGTTTTGGTTGGATTTTAAAAAGAAAATATTATCTCCTTTTATTATTAAAAATATCAACTTCCAGCCTACCTTTCCTGACTAGAAAAAGAAAATTGTTGTGTTTTTCTGCTTTTATGTTCCATTTGACGTACTATTCCTAAGAAAAACCAGAATTCCTTCCTTACACAGAATTGTACTTTTCAATATGGTTTGATATAGCTGCTTAAAATTAATTAAAAGCAACTAAAAACTCAGTTCCTGGGTTGTATTAGCCACATTTCAAGAGCTCAATAGCCATATGTAGCTCATGGTACCTACTTTATCAGACAACACAGACACAAAACACTTCCATTTTTGCCCAAAGTTCTATTAGATTTGACACAGAAGGCTAGTTTCCCTGTCTTTCCTTCTTGTAACCCCATGTTACCAGCCAATAAATATCTATATTAACTTCACTGTTGCAGGAGAACTTTCAGAGGGGGTTAGAGCTTTGGAGTAGGAAGGAGCATAGAATCTATAGGTCCTATAAGGGTTTCAGGAGGCACAGCGTA
Organism: Loris lydekkerianus; assembly: GCA_963574355.1. Lineage (NCBI taxonomy): Eukaryota > Metazoa > Chordata > Mammalia > Primates > Lorisidae > Loris > Loris lydekkerianus. The sequence continues at coordinate 19,233 of CAUYPK010057178.1, read as the reverse complement.
AAGGGTTGATGGTCAATGGCAGGAACCTTAGCTTCTGAGAAAGTTCTTTAGGGGTTGATTATGTATGTATCAGTCTAGGGCCACCCCTGGAGTGGTCTTATATATTCTATACAATACAAAACAAAACAAAACTTCCCTATGGCCCCGCTGAGACTGAGGAATAGCTCAAGCGATTGTCTTTTATTATTCATTTCTAGATCTTGATTTTGTATAATGCTTTGTCATGGTCCTTGTTCTCCCAAATAGAAGTGACATAAATAGCTCTGATGTTTAAAAAACCGTTGTTGATCCTGCCACACCCACTCCAAGGGTTGGGAGAAGTGAGTGTCATATCCACTAATGCTCAGGCTACCATTAGAGGTTCCAGCTAGGCAGGCCTTTTCTTCCTCTGAACACTTTCAATAGTCACTCAGGAAAAGTATCATGTGTATATTACCAGCCTCACTGAGACTGTGGGGAGAAAAGAGTGTAAGAACTTGCTAGAGGGCCTCAGTGAGGCTGGTGATGAGAATATAACCACTTTCCCTGAGTTGAGATCAGGGATTCAACTGGGGATGATTTTTCAATGTCCCCTCATGGAACATTTGGGAATACAGACGTCTGTGATTGTCTCAAGTGGTGCAAAGGTGCTACTTGTGTCTAGCATCGTCCTTTAATGCATAGGATAGTTCCCATGGTAAAGAATTATAGCCCTCAAAATATAAGCAGTTCTTACTCGGTGCCTGTGGCTCAAGCGGCTAAGGCACCAGCCACATACACCTGAGCTGGCGGGTTTGCATCCAGCCAGGCCCACCAAACAATTGACAGCTGCAACCAAAAAAAAAAAAAAAAAAAATAGCTGGGCATTGTGGCAGGCGCCTATAGTGCCAGCAACTTGGGAGGCTGAGGCAGGAGAATCCCTTGAGTGCAGGAGTTGGAAGTTGCTGTGAGCTGTGATGCTACAACACTCTACCCAGGGCCACAGCTTGACGCTTTGTCTAAAAAAAAAAATCAGCAGTTCTGAGGTTGAGAAATCCTGGTCCAGGTCTTCCCGTCAAGACTAGTTGTGGGGTCCAGGCTCAGTAGGAGAGTAAGTAAGCTAGTAAGGATCTGATAAATTGGGAAGGAAAAATATGGAGTCAATGGAAGAGTGGGCTTCCTAAAGCTGAAAAGCAGGTACAATTGAAGTGTGTTTAAGTATACTAGACGACTAAGAGGTAAGGTCATAGTGCAACTGCAGTTGAGGATTTCAATGTATAATCTGTGTAAAGATGAGGTGCAGGAGTAGAGGAACAAGTTTAAACAGTCTGACTTGTGATGTAGCAGTCAACAGCTGAACCTGGTAGGGAAGACATTCAGTAAAACCAATGACCATATGATGTATATGGATATACCAGTTTTTCTCAACTTTTTTTTTTTTTTTTTTTTTTTTTTTAGACAGTCTCATTATGTCGCCCTCAGTAGAGTGCCATGGCGTCACAGCTCAAAGCAACCTCAAACTCTTGGGCTTAAGCAATTCTCTTGCCTCAGCCTCCCAAGTAGCTGGGATCTCAAAATGTTTATAACCCATACCCCTACTTTTCATATGCCTAAATCTTTCACATTTTCTCTCCTTCACTGTTATTTTTTTTTTGAGACAGTCTCACTTTGACACCCTTGCTAGGGTGCTGTCTCATCATAGTTTACAGCAACCTCAAACTCTTGGGCTCAAATGAACCTCTTGCCTCAGCCTCCCAAGTAGCTGGGACTACAAGTGCCAGCCACAACACCTGGCTATTTTTAGAGATGGGGTCTTGTTCTTGCTTAGGCTAGTCTTGAACTACAGAGCTCAAGGGATCCACATGCCTTGGCCTTCCATAGTGCTAGGATTACAGGTATGAGTCATCTTGCCTGGCTTTCACTATTATTTTAAATTTCAAAATTAAGCATCATGACTAAAATTAATCAAAGCAATGGTAATTTTAGAAGGAAAAAATTTATTCAGATGATGTGATAACCACATCACTGTTAAACATGAACTCTTCTTTCCTGGGTGATGTAGAAAATGCCAGAAAACACAAGCTGCTCTCAGTAACACTCGTTACTCTTCCACTGTTTTCTCACCATAGCTAGAAATACCCCAAAAGGGAAAAAGTTTTTTATGATGTAAGGAGAAAATGGAATAATGAATGGAATAAAGCCTTCAGATCTTTACATCTGTTTCTCTAGAGTATTTATTTGGAAGTTTCTAGTCAAAACAATCAGACTTTGAGTTTCACAAACTCCTCTTTAAGCTCTTCTATTAAGGACTAGAACATGGCATGAATGAAACACAGTCCTTCCCAAAGCTACCATAGGTGGGTTTTAAGAACCAGGTCAGGAACATATCGTCTGAAGTAATTCTGAAGATTTCACCTTTTTAATTAAAATAACATTGGTGAATCTGGTCCTCAAAAGACTGGCCAAGAAAATTAGACATTTTTAGCACGAGTTTGCTCATATATACACATGCTATATTTTTATGGTTATATTTTTGGCAAGGTTTAAAGTATTTCATAATGAGCAGTGATGTTGGTGTGTGCCCCTTGACATTTCAGGGTCACTGTATTTTAAGCTTCAATTTTAAACTCTGCTTAAAATATCAAAAAAATTAAAATTTTCAAGTATAGATTCTTTTTTTTTATTTTTTTATTTTTTTGCAGTTTTTGGCCAGGGCTAGGTTTGTACTGGCCACCTCCAGCATATGGGGCTGGCGCTTCACTCCTTTGAGCCACAGGCACCGCCCAAGTATAGATTCTTTTTTATTGTTGTTCCAACACTGGAGTTGTTCTGCCTGTAAATTCAACTGAATACAGTTCTGTTTGATAATCAAGAAACTTTTAGTATATAATAGGAAACACTGAATGGTATTCAGATCTTCAAAAAGCAAGACAAACTAGGGTGGAATGTACTGTTTCTTTTAATGGTATGTGCTGACAACAAGGCTGAAGATTTCTAGTAGATAATGGGGAATTGATGGAAGTTGATGCTTGATGGTGACTGTTGCAGAACATTTGGAAAGCAAATTTTCTTCAGTTTTTTTCAAAACACTGGATCTAAAACAGTGGTTCTCAACCTTCCTCATGCTGCGGCCCTTTAATACAGTTCCTGTGGATCACGACCTACAGGTTGAAAACTGCTAATCTAAAATATGGAATTGCTGTAGCACAGTTCATTTGATACAGCTTCAAAAATATTGTCTTTAGTGTTTAAGTGCTAGGCTTATGAAAAGAGCACATCCAATTTTGAAAGCTTTCTTTTGAACATAAAGTACAGTTTTCTTCATCAGTAGATTCAGTTCTACTAGTAGCAATGAAGGGTGAGTGGACTTTTTTAAAACCTAAAGTTTGATATACTCATTCATTCATTCAGAGTTAAGACTGCAGAAGTGGATGAAGAGATTTTGGAATTCCATAATTTCCTCTCAAATTTATGGCAGTATTTGGAAAGCAAGTTTTCGCAAATTTCTCCTTTTTTTTCTCCTTTGCAATTAAAAGGGCTACTTACTATAAAGCTTTCATAGCCTTTGAAAATTCCTGTTAATATCCCAATACTGTCCATTCTTTTTTTTTTTTTTGAGACAGAGCCTCAAGCTGTCACCCTGGGTAGAGTGCTATGGCATCACAGCTCACAGCAACCTCCAACTACTGGGCTCAAGCTATTCTCCTGCGTCCACCTCCCAAGTAGCTGGGACTACAGGCACTCGCCACTACGCCTGGCTTTTTTTGGTTGCAGCCGTCCTTGTTTGGCGGCACGGGCTAGATTCGAACCTGCTAGCTCAGGTGCCAATACTGTCCATTCTTAAAACCGCAGAGAATTATGCTTTGCAGAACACTCCACTGTTTTTAATAGTATGAATTTAATGGTGTTTGGCATAGTGTCACTGCTTAAAACTTTCAGATAACACAACTGAAGACCCTATCTTCCGCATCATAATGTAAATATGATTAAAGCCTCAAAAAGTTTGTGGCTGCCACTTTTAGCTACTCAAAGGAGAAAATAGAAAAACAAGGAGTACTGATAATGGCAACATTTGGTCTCTGTTGCAGAGTGATGAATAATTTTACTGGCAGCAGTTGGGTGACAGGGCAATCCAGGCATCTAGTTATGCCTGAGCACATTTTTTTAAATGAATTTTTTTTCTTTCTTCTTGTTCTTTTTGTTTGCTTGTTTGTTTTTAAGACAGAGTCTCACTTTGTCACCCTTGTAGAGTACTGTCTTGTCACAGCTCACAGCAACCTCCAGCTCTTGGCTTAGGCGATTCTCTTGTCTCAGCCTCCCGAGTAGCTGGGACCACAGGCACCTTCCACAATGCCTGGCTATTTTTTTGTTGCAGTTTGGTCAGGGCTGGGTTTGAATCCATCACCCTTGGTATTTGGGGCCAGTGCCCTACTCACTGAGCCACAGGCCCCACCCTGAAATTTTTTCATTTTTATCAATGAAATCTTTCTCCATTTTCTTTATACACCTGTCTGCAGCCTAAAACCTGACACCATTTAGTGGTGCTCTCTGTTAAATCTAAATGATCTCATTTTCATAATCCTCCAATTCTAGCTTGCAGAGTCAAGATGAACTCTAACTCATGGGATGGACAAAATGGAAGATGTAAATAAGTTTTTCAGGACTAAAAAGCCTCTTCTTATACAAAATTAAATTTTAAAATAACACTGACCTCACAACAATATAATTGTCCTGGACATGTGATGGAAATAATTGTATAAATGGAACCATATCCACAGTGAACATCTGTGGCTACCCAACTTGTCATTCCTTTCATACACCTCATTGATTATAGGTCTTGCTCTCTCTCAGTGCTTTCCTCTTCTATCTTCTTTGTATTCCCACCAGTCAAGGAGTTCTTTCCAACTTTATTTTCTATATTATGAAAAATTAAGTATTTTTTTCTTTTCAACATTATAAGACTAAATGTTTCATAAACTATAATTCTCCCCACCTGGTAATACTGATCTAATTTGTTGGGGGAAGGGGAAAGAATGCCTTCTCTCCTTTCCTTGAAAATCACTGCCCTATTCCTTAAGTTTGTTGGTTATAACCTCCCCACTCAATGCTCTTAGAACTAAAAAGCTTGATTATCTCCACAATAGATTTTTTAAAAAGTGTTCTGAGTTAGTAGTTAGCAAGAGAGAATTCACAGAAGCCAGAACCATGTGATGAATAATATATACTAAAAAGATACTAAATATGTCATTATATAAAAATAGTTCCTTGTAATGTTAAGAATTATGAGCTTTACTATAATGTGCATGCTTGTCAATGGAGGGAAGTAGAAAACTAAAGAACTGCATAAAGAATAAGAGAATGTGTCATTACTATGAAGCTTACACATAATTACATAAAAGACAATTTTTTACCTCTTTAATATAATTTCCATATTTAGCAACACCATTACCTAAGTTCTGGTATAAGTTTGAAAGTAAATGTATCCAGGCTCAGCACCTGTAGCACAGTGGTTACGCCAGCCACATATACCAAGGGTGGCGGGTTCAAACCCGGCCCAAGCCAACTAAATAACTGCAACAACAACAACAACAACAAATAGCCAGGTGTTGTGGTGGACGCCTGTAGTCCCGGCTATTTGGGAGGCTGAGGCAAGAGAATTACTTAAGCCTAAGAGTTTGAGGATGCTGTAAGCTGTGATGCTACAGCACTCTACAGAGGCTGACATAGTGAAACTATCTCAAAAAAAAAAAAAAAAAAAGGTGGCTCGGTGCCTGTAGCTCAAGTGGCTAAGGTGCCAGCCACATACAGAACTGATGGGTTCGAATCCAGCCTGGGCCTGCCAAACAACAATGACAACTACAACCAAAAAATAGCCGGGTGTTGTGGCAGGTGCCTGTAGTCCCAGCTATTTGGGAGGCTGAGGCAAGAGAATCACTTAAGCCCAGGAGATGGAGGTTGCTGTGAGCTGTGATGCTATGGTACTCTACCCAGGGCGACAGCTTGAGGCTCTGTCTCAAAAAAAAAAAAAAAAGAAAGAGAGAGAGAGGGAGGGAGGGGGGGAGGGAGGGAGGGAGGAAGGAAGGAAGGAAGGAAAGAAAAAGTAAATGTATCCAAATCCATCCAGTTTATGGGGTGGGGGGTTAGAAAGTAAATGTATATTTTATATTTTTATATTTCAGAAAGGGGTTATTCCAATTTGACTTGGTTTTGCTGTTTGTTTATACATTGCTTTGTAAGTCACTTCTTGGGTTTCAAATGAATGTTATCTGGCCTCCTCAGTTGAAGAGACCATCTCTTTTCTCTCTAAATTGGCTTTCACTTAAAATTTCAGTTTCAGAATGCTTTCCAGAAAATTATAGCAGAGGAATGGAAATTTCCTCAGTTTCAGTATATATATAACTTTAAAGTTTCATAAAAACAACAAAAAAAAGTTTCATAAAATATTTCTGGGGAGTGCCTGTGGCTCAATGGAGTAGGGCACCATCCCCATATGCCAGAGGTGGTGGGTTCAAACCCAGCTCTGGCCAGAAACTGAAAAACAAACAAACAAAAAAAAACAACCAATATTTCTGTGCTCCGTTTGCTCTGATATTTTTTCTTCCCTTTTTTCTTTTTTTTGTAGAGACAAAGTCTCACTTTGTCTCCCTTGGTAGAGCACTGTGGCATCACAGTTCACAGCAACATTAGACTCTTGGGTTCAATTGATTCTCTTGCCTCAGCCTCCCAAGTAGTAGGAACTACAGGTGCCTATTCTTTTTTTATTTTTTAGTTGTAGTTGTGGCATCACAGCTCACAGCAACATCAGACTCTTGGGCTCAAGCGATTCTCTTGCCTAAGCCTCCCAAGTAGTAGGAACTACAGGTGCCTATTTTTTTTTATTTTTTAGTTGTAGTTGTCATTGTTGTTTGGCAGGCCTGGGTTGGATTCTAACCCACCAGCTACGGTGTATGTGGCTAGTGTCCTAGCCACTGAGCTACAGGTGCCAAGCCTGATTTTTTTTTCTTATTTCATTTCAAAGTAATGCTGGCATGACCAAAAACAACAGTTGGAAAATCACTGCTATAGGAGAACATGACAAAATGTATTTTATAAACTGTAAAGCACCACTAAGATGTGAGCAGCTGCCATTGAATATCTGAGTTAAGACTTTTATGGGCCTGAAGACAATCTCTCCTTCCTTGGGCACTGCTCGAGGATCTTCCTTTTGGTAAGGAAGACTGTACTTATAAGAATATGAGTAGATTCTCATATTTAGAAAACAAGGCATTAACCACATAAGCACTCAAAGAAGAGAAGACAAATTAGAAGCCAAATAAAAAGGCAAATATCTGTTTAGTACTTTATAGTTTATAAAATACAATATGATCATTAACATACATGATCTCTTCTAATCCTAACAATCCTAGGGGAAAAGTGAAGTTCAAATGTTAGGCCTAGTGGGCCTAGGATAAGGCAGAAAGGTGTCAGGCCTAGGCTACAATGGAAAAATACCAGGTAACTCCTGGCAAATTTCCAGACTGAAAGCTTTAAAAAATAATAATAATAATAATAAGTCTAGTTCACTCCCAAGATAGATGGGAAAGTACTAATTGATTTCTTGCTTCCAGTTCACTCCCAGTTTCTTGCTTGGCTAACTCCCTGGGAAACAGACTATGAGGTACCACCTGTTCCTGGACTGACCTTTAAACAATACCAGGTGGGGAAAGTACTGAAATTAAGATGTACAGGGGCGGTGCCTGTGGCTCAAAGGAGTAGGGTGCTGGCCCCATATACCAGATGTGGCAGGTTCAAACCCACCCCCAGCCAAAAACTGCAACAACAACAACAACAAAAAATAAATAATAATAAAAAGTTTGCCTTTAAAAAACAAAAGAAATTAAGATGTATAGGGGGAAATATTAAAACAAAGATGTATGGCTAACCGCAAAATTCTGCTTCTGTACAATGCTACTGCACCCGGATGCACCTGAACAGCCTGTGTGCCAACCAGAATGCAGACAAAGCCTTAAAAACCTGATCCCTTAAGCACTCAGGGCTGCTCTCTGAAACCCCTTGTTGGGACACTGAGGCAGTCGCCAGCTGGCTCTTGAATAAAGAGACTCCCTTGTAAATCCAGCTTGTCTGTGTGGTCTCTGGGGAACTCCTGGGCATAACACAAAGAAGTTGAGACCTGTCCCAAATTAGACAGTAAGTGACAGAGCCAAGTCATCTGATCTAAATCCTTCATCCCTTCTACTGTGGTAAAATATCAGGAAAGGAAAGTGATTAGGACTGCAATTTAGTCTGTTTCATCAAAAGTATTTATCCTCTGCATTTCCCTAGAGGGAAAATGGATCCTACTGAATGCGGGAAAGCAACCTCAGATTTGGAGGGAGGGGCAGGGCATGGCTCCTTGCTACTGTTAGTCCAGAATTCATACCTGGCAATTCTGTCTACCAATACCAGTCATCTGTTTGATACTGCTTATGCTCTGAGATTCCAGACATCTATTATCTACAATAGTGTGGCTTTCCATTCTCATCTGTAATCATCCCAGAGATTTGGCCAACTCAAGACTCACATTAGGGGGAAATTAAGTACCTATCCCCCTTGTACTTCGATAGATTGACAATATTAATAATGGTCTGCTTCCAGTAACTGTCATAGGTCTGCTCAGCTTCTCCTGAGGAAGTCAATCTGCCCTCCCTCTCTTCACCTCTCTCTCCCTGCAAATAAAGTTCAACTAGCAAGTACCTGAGAGGGTGAGAAAGAGATTCCTTGTTACCTCTCCACTTCCTTCAACTCTCCCATATTTTTTTCTTTTTTTTTTTTGGCCGCGGCTGGCTTTGAACCTGCCACCTCCAGCATATTGGGCCAGTGCCCTACTCCTTTGAGCACAGGCACCGCCCATCTCCCATATTTCTTCCTTATTCCTCTCACCTTGTATTCCCGCACCACTTCCCGTGCTGTGCTGTTTGTGGCTCCTGCATTCTCGGCACACCACAAAGAAGGTCTTTGTCCACCTCGCAAAAGAGTTTCAGGACTTCCTGGTGTTTGGGACAGATGCCCTGATCAGTCCTCCCTCCACCACCCATAAGGAGTGGGGCACATATGGCAAATTATCTGGACCATGTTGGTCAGCTGCAGGTTGGGACAAACGCTGCGTCATGTAAAGCTCTTTCGGCACTGGGGGAAAATGAACTGCCCTGGAGGGGGTGAGTGGATGTCAGGGTACACCTCTTCATCCTCTTCCTCTTTGTAAGCTCCCAATTCCTCCTCATCTTCTGGGTAGACATCAGTTCTCAGGTCAAGTCTCCTAGCTAATAGTCCCGATCTTCCTCGTCCTCTTCTTCCTGCTCCCACACATAATCCACATTGTTCCAATTACTTACACCACTGTCACCAACCCAGAGTTCATCATCCTCTGGATCCTGGAACAGCTCCTGCTCGGCATTCCCCCATACAATACCTCTCGAATGGAATTGTTCCATCCATCCTCCTCCCATTCATCGTCTTCGTCCAAGTCTTCCTCACTTTCCTTACCTCACAGCTGAGTCACACACCCTCAGCAGATGTGCCCGCAGGTGATGGACACCGGATCCTTGAAGTAATCCAGGTAGATGGCGCATACCGCTTCCTCCTGAAGTGTCTGCATGCGTAGTGGCACAGCTAGCCATCTTAACGTGCTGCTGGGCTGCGTACATACGTCAGCTCAAAGCTGAAAAACGGGAATGTGCCTGCAGGCTTGCCTCCAAACTACGCTGGTTGACCTAAGGCTGTCCATGACCTTGCGCTTCCTCCTCAGGCCTGCAAAGAAGACTTCATCCCCTGTCTCTCGACGCCATCGCCCCAGATCCAGTCTCACAGCTGTCTTCTGATGTCTGCAGGGACAGAACTAGGCTGCGGCGCTAGTTCCCGTCGAGGTTCAGCAAGCAGGTCCCGACCCTGTCCGGCTTCTCGCTACCCTCAGGGCTTGCCCCAGCCGGTAGCGTCCCCCTCAGGGGCTGCCGCTCGTCTCCCGGCCAGAGACGACCGAGAGTGACGTAGGCGCTCTGTCCCGCTCTCGTGGGATGGGGTAGGCCGTCGGAGGACCACCTCTCTATGGTGTCCCCAGGAGAAGGGTCAGCTGGGGGTCCCGGCCGCCGGTCCAGCCGCACCTGATAGGAAAGACTGACTAGTCGCAGAGGGGGAGGCGGAGAAACAACTTAAGCTCCTGAACGCCTAACCGCTGTCTCACCACCGAGACGCAGAGGGGCACGGCCTCTCAGCAGAGCTGGTTCCCGAAAGCCGACCCACAGAGCGGTGAGCGCGGCAGCCCAGCGCCGACGCCCTCGCTCACTTGGGTCTGTCTAGCCGCAGGGTCGACTGAGGAGGGCCCTGCTCGCCGCGGCCGGCCCGGGGGCGTGGCCTGCAGGCAGGGGGCGGGGCCTACGGTGCGGCGGGCGGAGCTCGCGGTAGCGCGGAGTGCTAGTGTTGTGTAAGGATTTCGCGTGGGGACTTAGGTGCTTCCAACTCCTCCTTAAACCAACTCACCCCTTTTCTTGCCACCTGCAGAGCTTCACCCTCCCGACCCTGACCACTCTAGCAACGGTAACTTCTTTGTTCATCTCCGCTGTCCTGAGACCCCCTCAGACACCTCAAATTCAGCACTCCCGACACCTACTTCTGCATCCATGGCCCATGCCCTACTCACCTAACCTTTCTTCCAACCTCCTTTCGTCTCTCTCTCTGTAAGGACCAGGATCTTGCTATAGTCTCTCCTAAGCTAGACTGGAACTTCTGGACTGAAGGGATAGATCCTTCTGCCTTGGGGGTTCTACTGCTTCTCAGTCCACACTCTACACTTTACTCCTGCCATTCTGGATTTGACTTCATCAACTTTAGACCTGAGAAAAGGAAAAAAAGTGTTTCCTCACCCACTCATTTCAGTCCATCCTGCACCTGGCAGAGCTGATACCTGAAATGAAAGTCTGACCCCTTCATGGCATTTAACAAAATTCCTTTGGTGGTCTCTCCATTTCTTGGATTTGCCTAGAAGAACCCTGGAGTCTGTTGGTTGGCATAGGGAGTTGAATTCTGGTTCTTCCACTCGACTTCAGTCAGAGCAGTCGTATCTTCATCTGCATTGTACAAATGGGCCTCTTTGTTAGATTTTGTTTGACCAAAAGACTCAAAGGTTTTAGAAACATTTGAAAATCATAGGTCTTGGCATGGCACCCATAGCTTAGTGGTTAGGACACCGGCCACATACACTGGGTTGGAACCCAGCCCAGGCTTGCTAAAACAACAATGACAACTACAACAAAAAATAGCCAGGTGTTGTGGCAGGTGTCTGTAGTCCCAGCTACCTGGAAGGCTGAGGCAAAAGAATCACTTAAGCCTAAGATTTTGAGGTTGCTGTGAGCTGTGACAACACTGCACTCTACCAAGGGCAACAAAGTGAGACTCTGTCTCAAAAAAAAAAAAAAAAAAAGAGAGAGAGAGAGAGAGAGAAAGTAAAGAAAAGAAAATCATAGGTTGGGTGGCACCTGTGGCTCAAAGGAGTAGGGCGCCAGCCCCATATGTTGCAGGTGGCGGGTTCAAACCCAGCCCCGGCCAAAAACTGCAAAAAAAAAAAAAAGAAGAAGAAGAAGAAAATCATAGTTCTATAGTCTCCTTCTTGTGACAGACATCGGTATCTCTGTCAGCTAAGTTCTTTAAGAATAAAGGCTAAGATGGAGGTAGGAATTTGAGAGGTTTTTTTTTTTTGAGGAGGTGGTTAAAGGGCTTCAAGCCATGATGCAAGTTTGTCTCAGCCAACCCAGTGCAGAATTCTGGAGCCAGGAATGTCCCTCTGTTGGGCAGAAATAGCCAAACCTCAGAATGATCATCTTGCTTAGTCTTTGGCTGGTGGCTGCCTGGGGAGACTCTGGCCTCAGCTTGGACACCGTGGCAGATGCTGAAGGCCCTGAGCTGGAGCCATCGGCTTGTCTCAGTCTTCCAATGTGAATGGCAAGTTTCTGCAGGATGATCAGAGCAGCTCACCCCATGACCACCATCCAGGACTTCGCCCCTAGTCTTTCTTTAGCCTCACTTTTGTCACTCGTAGCATCCATTCTGGTCACAGCCCGCTGTAGTTTGCACACACTCAAACCAGGATGTTGCTTCTGTCTTTGGGCATGTTCTCTACCTAAAAGGCACTTGTCTTACTGCTTCACTTGGATGTAATTCCGAATTGTCCTTCAGCTCTCTGCCCAGATGTGACGTCCTGAAAGACACAGTTCTGAGATTAGAGGCAGTCTGTGTTGGATCCTAACTTTGTCACTTACTCTTTGTATGACCTTGAATTAGTTTCTTAACATCTCTGTGCTGCAGTCTTCCTACCTTCGAAATGACAATTGTCAACGGAAAAGAACCCAAACTGTAAAGATAATTTAAAGAGGTTTATTCTGTACAGAATATGTGTGACTTTGGTCCAGATAGACATGTCCAAGAGGCCTTGAGCAAATGGTCTCAAACTGCAAGTGGTTATCGTTTGGTTTTATACATTTCAGGGAGGCAGGAATTGTATATAATGCCATAAAGCAATAGTTGGAAGGCATACATTGGTGTGGCCCCAAAAGGCAGGATATTTCAAACCAGGGGATTACAGGTTATAGGTGTTTAAGGATTCTTTGATTTGCAATTGGTTAAAGAAATGAAGTTTTGCCTAAAGCCTTGGAGTATCTTTTTGTTTGGTTGGTTTTGGGTTGTTTTTTTTTTTAATTGTTGGGGATTCATTGAGGGTACAGAGAACCAGGTTACACTGATTGCATTTGTTAGGTAAAGTCCCTCTTATAATTGTGTTTGTTTGGTTTTGTGTTTTGTTTTTTTTAATTGTTGGGGATTCATTAAGGGTACAGAGAACCAGGTTACACTGATTCCATTTGTTAGGTAAAGTCCCTCTTATAATTGTGTTTGTTTGGTTTTGTGTTTGTTTGTTTTTTTAATTGTTGGGGATTCATTGAGGGTACAGAGAACCAGGTTACACTGATTCCATTTGTTAGGTAAAATCCCTCTTATAATTGTGTCCTGCCTCCAAGAGGTGTGTCACACACCATGACTCACCCATCCCTCTCCCTCCTTCTTTCTCTCCACTCCCCCATTTCCCTATCCCCTACCATGTACTAGGTCATCAATTGTCCTCACATCAAAATTGAGTACACTGGATTCTTGGCTTCTCCATTCTTGTGATGCTTTACTAAGAAGAATGTGTTTCAACTCCATCCAGGTTAATAGAAAAGATGTAAAATCAACATCATTTTTAGTGGCTGAATAGTATTCCATGGTATACATATACCACAGCTTGTTAATCCATTCCTGGGTTGGTGGGCATTTAGGTTGTTTCCACAGTTTGGCAATTGCAAATTGAGCTGTAATAAACAGTCTAGTGAAAGTGTCCCTATATTAAAAGGATTTTTTTTTTTCTTCTGGGTAGATGCCCAGTAATGGGACTGCAGGATCAAGTGGGAGGTCTAGATTGAGTTCTTTGAGGATTCTCCATACTTCCTTCCAAAAAGGTTGTATTAGTTTGCAGTCCCATCAGCAGTGTAAAAGTGTTCCCTTCTCTACACATCCACGCCAGCATCTGCAGCTTTGAGACTTTGTGATGTGGGCCCTTTTCAATGGGGTTAGGTGATATCTTAGGGTGGTTTTGATTTTCATTTCTCTGATAATTAAGTAAGATAAAATCTTAAGCCCCCTAGCCAACTGAATGGACCCCCTCATGTCCAAGCGTTCCCCCCCCCCCCCAAATAAACACTTAAAACTGAGCTGCCAGCTGTGAGGAGAAGGGAGGTCAGACACAGTCCCTGTCCCTTTTGGAATTATTTATTGTATCAAAAAGATACAAAATCATTAACAAGTATAAGGTCATATAAGACAAAGGATAGGGTGGTGCCTGTGGCTCAAAGGGGTAGGGTGCCAGCCCCATATGCCGGAGGTGATGGGTTCAAACCCAGCCCTGGCCAAAAACTGCAAAATAATAATAATAATAATAATAATAATAATAATAAGACAAAGGATAACAGGCTTGGTGCCCGTAGCTCAGTGAGTAGAGTGCCAGCCACATACAACGAAGGTGGAGGGTTCGAGCCCAGCCCAGACCTGCTAAACACCAATGACAACTGCAACCAAAAGTAGCTGGGTGTTGTGGCAGGCACCTGTCCCAGCTACTCAGGAGGCTGAGGCAGGAGAATCACTTAAGCCCAAGAGTTTGAGGTTGCTGTGAGCTGTGATACAAGAGTACTCTACCCAGGGTGACATAGTGAGACTCTGTCTCAAAAAGAGAAAAAAAAAAAGACTAAGGATAGTGACACTCGCAGGTCAATTTACTTAACAGATCCCTTGAGTCTTAGTATATGTCCGGCACACCCAGTGGCTTGTGTCTGGTTAAGAGACTTCCTTATCTTAAGATACTCCAAGGGTATGGGGCAGAGCAAGATGGCGGACTAGAAGGATTGCTCAGCTGAGCTTTCCTAGAATGACGGGGAAAAAGAGAGAACCCAGCCATACCTAGTAAACAGCAGATGATGTATTTAAAGAGTCCAGTGGTTTTACCAGACCCCCAGGGATTTCCCCTTCCTTTTTTTTTTAAGAGACAGAGTTTCACTTTATCACCCTTGGTAGAGTGCTTTGGCATCACAGCTCACAGCAACCTCCAACTCCTGGGCCTAGGGCCAGCAGTTCTCAACCTGTGGGTCGCAACCCCTTTGGACTGTATTAAAGGTTCGCGGCATTAGGAAGGTTGAGAACCACTGGCTTAGGCGATTCTCTTGCCTCAGCCTCCCGAGTAGCTGGGACTACAGGCACCAGCCATAAAAAACTTGGCTATTTTTTGTTGCTGTACTTTGACCTGGGCTGGGTTCAAAACCGCTGCTCTCAGCTTATGGGCCGTCTGGCGCCCTACCCATTGAGCCACAGGTGCCGACCCCACCCTGGGATTTTCTATCTGCCCTGGATACCCCAGGATTGAGGTGGGAGCCGTTTTAAGAAGGCTCCCTATCTACCTCCCACAGGGACCCTGCCCTGAGGGCTGGAAAGGAAGTAGTAATAAACCAATGCAATGCCTGTCCTCATGTTGCTTATGGTTGGTATGGGGTGGGAAGGGGAGGCAGTTAGGACACAGGCTAGTCACGCAGAGACATCATAGTTCACTCCACAATTAGTGAGGGATAGGAAGTTAAAGGGGAGCCCTCACCTTATGGATATGGATGGGGCAATCTTTTCTGGAGAACACTAAAGCTAAACTCCCAGTGACATTTTACTTCTCTCATCTGTGTGTATATATATTATACACATATATATGTGTGTGTGTGTGTGTGTATACAATTTTTTTTTTAAACAACAAGGCCAGGCACAGTGGCTCACCCCTGTAAACCTAGCAATCTGGGAGGCCAAGGCAAGAGGATCCCTTGAGCTCAGGAGTTTCAGACCAGCCTGAGCAAGTACTCATAAACTGAGGCCACGTGTGTCAGTACTCACCTTACTCAAGCAAGAACTAAGGTGAGTACTGATGCACATGGCCTCACTTTATTCCCCATGAACAGTGCCTTGAACACTCATTATCTGTCTTTTGGTGAACATAAGTGTGCATTTCTTTCTCCTGGGCACAAGGCTTAGGACGGAGTTGCTGGGTCTAAAGTTCATGTCTCCTTCTTAACATATATTACTTACTATTATTGAAACCTTGGAATGAAGACCCACTGCACTTGGGCCACATTCTGGGCTGGCTGGGCTGGGATGCTGCAGGGGTAACCCCAGACCCTCCGACCTTGCTCCAGGCTAGCACACACCACCAAAACGCAGGGAAGGCACAGACACCAGGCGCTCTGATCATAAAGTCTGTGACTTCAGCCTGTCCCCTGACTCACTGCTATCAGGCACTTTCTCGTTCTCCTACCTCTTGCCCACCCCAAATTTCCACAAACCCAGCTGCCTTTGGAGTTGAAGATGGTGGATTAGTGCAGGGTACCTCTCTTATGAAGGTGTGAAGAGTGGACAGGGATGGGGGTCAGGACACTCCACTGCCTCCTCTCCCTGGTGCACAGGCCAGGAAGAGCAAACGGGCTGAGTGCCAGGCAGCCACAGCCTCTGGGAAGACCAGCTCCAGCTTCCCTCCATCCCCAGCTCTCCCAGCTCCCTCCTGCTCTCTTCCTTATTTCTTCCCAAGTCAGAACCAGCTCTGCCTTCCCCCTGCATTTGCTGCTCCGCAGCCACTGCCAGGGGAAGAGGAATTTAGGGCACAGATGTGCTTCCTTAACTCAGACCCAGCTCCTTCTCAGCCCAGCTGCAATGCTGATGGCTCTGGCTCCCTGAACCTCCTTCCCTCCACTCAGCTCCAGCCTCTGGCTCTGCCATTGTGGAGCAAGGGGGTCTGGAGAGCCCCGACCTGGCTGTCAAACCCCTGGAACAGGTAGATATTTGCCTTGAGGGAGGCTGTGTGCCTCCTGCCAAATCTTACAGTCTGTGTCTGTGTCATGGCAGGTCTGGGGCAAGGAGATGGGAAAGCACAAGGTGACAGGCTGTGCCTGCAGTGATGTATCCACTCTGTGATTCAGTTTGGTTTGTGAGCTTCTCCACTGACTTAAGAAGAGAAAAAGACAAGCCCAGGGCTGAGCATTCTTCTGGCCTTTGTCATTGCATCACCACCTGGCCCAGGCCCGATTATCTGGACACATTCAGGTCCTCTGGCTCAGGTAAGCGAGTTCATCCTGGGATCAAAGTGGACAGGCTTGGGCCATCATGGGGCCTCACGGCAGGGGTATTCAGCAGAGTTCCAGAGGCTTTGGGAAGGACGGGTAGAGGTGGGCATTGGCGGTAGGAGTAGGTGGGGAGGGAGGCCTGCAAGTCACTGGTGGGTATGGATTCTACTACCGTTCTTCCCATGTCCACAGTTGACTGCTGTGGACGTCATCCACTCACTGGGCATATAGTCACAGAGCGCCCAGCAGCACAGTGGCCTGAGACTTCGTCTGAGAACCTGGCAACCTGTGAAAAGTTGCTGAGATGGACCAAGCTCCAGAGTGGTTCACAGGAAAGGTTATGCCAGGGGCGGTGGGTCTCAAGGCTGCCCAAGGACAACAAGCCAACCTAGCATTGCAATGCCCTGGAGTCCCAGGGTGCCAAGCCAAGTGGTTCCCAGAAGCAGCTGATGACAGAGCCCTCAGGACAAAATCAACACCCTGTGGAGTGGAAAGCTGCATTTCTCCCCTTTCTGTGGTCTGCAAAGCTGTCATTCTGACCCTGTCAGACCCGCAGGCCCCTCCCCTGCTCTGAGAGTGCTCAGAGCCCTCCTTAATTCTCTCTTGCCTCTGCCCACTCCTGAGACTGAGGATGCTTTGGGCTCCAGGGGAACCTGTCCTGCTAAGATGCAGTCCCTCTGGGCTTGCCTTCTTTCCCCTCAAGTAGAGGCTGAGGAAGGAACCAGGGAGAGACGCAGAGGTCTGGGCCAGTCCAGGGGGCCCTTGGTGCCTGTGTTTGGTTGACCACAGACCAGATTTTGCTAAGCAGGGAAACAAACACCGGTTACAAACAGCACCACTCTGCTTTGTGGGCCTGCACGTCCCTCTGTGGGCCCCTCTCTCTGGCTGTGGGGTGCTGGTTAATCACATCTCTTTGCCTCAGCTTTGGCAGATACACAAAGTTAGATGCTGTGTACCTAGGGAGGGTGGGAGTCCGAGGAGTGGGTCAAGCTGGATGGGAGAGACACTCACAGGGGACAGCGAGTTCTGTGGGAGAGGCCACCTGGGGTGGAGTGGGGTGTAGGGAGGGGGAGTGCTCGGTTAGCAGGGGCTTGTGGAGACACCCCAGGATCTGTGAGTTCTATGGCTCCCTGGGTGAGACACTGAGCTAGCCTCTAAGGGAAACACAACTAAAAGACTAAGTTGAAGTGATGTTGCATAGCTAAGAATCACACTGCCTAGTTAAGTGAGCAGACACTGCCCAAGGTCAGGACAGCTGTGCCCTTGGTACAAGAGAATTGATTGATTCTGTCTGGGCTTCTGACAGTCCTCAGTCACAAGATTGATCCAGGGCTGCTCCACTAAGGGATGACCAAGAAAGAGGAAGACCGTCCCCTCTCTAGCTGAAGCCCTCCTCCTGCCCTTGTGGTTCTCAGGCTCCCAAGTAAAGGCTGAGGGGCCTGCCCTGACCTCCCAGGGTAGGAAAAGCTACAGGAAAGGGCAGTGAGGGTCAGAAGCAGGGCTTTGCTAAGAGGCATCTGGGACAGGAGATGCAGTTTCTAGACCAAGCAGCCAGTGAAGCCACTCAGAAAAGAGAAGTGACCCTAGCCTTAGAATGTCAGGAGCCTGCAGTGATGTATCCACTCTGTGACTCACTTTGGTTTGTGAGCTTCTCCACTGACTTCAAAGGAGAAAAGACAAGCTCCTGACCCATTATAGCTCCTACTGGTGTCTGCAGGAGCCACAGTTTGATCCCACCAGCCACTGCCTCTTCATCTCTTTTCTTCACCCAGAGAGTTGGTCCTACAGTCCCAATGCCCCAGACGTATTCAGGGGCCTAGACACAGACAAGTGCAGAACTGCACAGGATCCTTCAGCCTCTTCTGTCCAGGGCTGTGACCCACAGAAGCCAGTCTCCAGGGAACACGGCACCTCCAAGGCTCCCTGAACTTCCATAAACCCCTGTCCTGCAAAAGCCATGCAAGAGGTCGGTCAAGGCCTGTGCCTACCCATGAAGGACCCAGTGCTAGGCGTCAGCTGCAGGTCTCAGGGGGCCACAGAGAAACCATAAATCCTGAGGGAGGAGCACGAAAAGTGATGCAGTTGTCCCAGCGTGAAGTCAGACTGGCTGGCCAGGAGCCTCCTCCAACCTGATTCTCCCTCAACAGCTCCTCAGCACCCCAGGAAAGAGGCCCTGAAGTGCATCTAGGGCGGAGGGAACCCCTAGAGTCCACCCAGGCATTTAAGCCTCCCACTAGGCAGGGCTTCCTCATGTCCAACCTCAGTCTCACTGTGCACCGGACAACTGGGCTTCTGCCAGTGAAAAGAAGGCATGTTTATTACTACAAACCCTTGTTGATGCAGGTCCAATTACCCTTGCTTGAAACCCTTGGGGTCAGATGTGGTTCAGGATTTAGAATTCTTTGGACTGTAGAAAGACACCAAGTTGTGATTTTTTTTTTTTTTTTTTTTTTTTTTTTTTTTTTGAGACAGTCTCAAGCTGTCACCCTGGGTAAGGTGCCGTTGCATCACAGCTCACAGTAAACCCAAACTCTTGGGCTTAAGCGATTCTTTTGCCCTAGCCTCCCAAGTAGCT
>CAUYPK010057174.1:0-26302 GCA_963574355.1 Loris lydekkerianus | reverse complement strand
CTTTCTTCTGCTTGCTCCATTCTGTTACTGAGGGATTCTACTGTGTTTCTCAGATCTTTGAGGGATGCAACTTCTTGTCTCAATGATTCAAAATCTTTGGTCATTTGCTCTTTTAATCCATTGAATTCTTGAGATAACCTTTGGAATTACTAATTCGATCTTATTTGCAATCCAGATCCTGAATTCAGTTTCTGACATCTCAGCTATTTGTTTGTGCATTGGGTCTTGTGTTGTTTCTGCCGCATTGATCCTTGGGGGAGTTGATCTACTCTGATTATTCATATTGCCAGAGTTTTTCTGTTGATTTTGCCTCATGATTGCTTTTCACTGTTGCCTCTGGCCGTTCTCAGAGTTGGGGAGGTGTCTCTCCTAGATTAGACCCCAGTGGGATCACTCTATTGTTGCTGGATCTTTGTAGGGAGTGACCCTGTGTAGTTCCTCTGGGGCTGCTGTAGTTAGGGAGTTCTGGTTGTGGAAGCAGCTCCGGTGTGCGACACACCCGGATTCAGCAACAGGGCTGGGGGTTGTGCCAACGGTTCTCTGTGCCTGGCATGCAGTGACTTTGGCACAGAGAACCCAAGGCTCTAGCAGTCTCTGGCCAGGAGAAGGTCTCTGCACAGAGGCAGAGCGGGCTCCAGAGGGCACAAAGTTACCAGAGTTCCTGGTCAGATGGATGAGCTGGTGTGGAGACTGGGAGGACACAGGAGGGGGGACGCAGGGTTGCGTTGCTCCCGCAGTTCCTGGTCAGGGAATGTAGAACCCCGGTGGGTGCAGGTCACCCATCAGGGTTCGCTGCACACCTCAGATGGAGGTCTGGGCAGTGCCAAGCCCAGGAGTTTGAGGTTGCTATGAGCTGTGATGTCAGGGCACTCTACCCAACGCAACAGCCCAAGGCTCCAGTGTGTCAAGACTGTCTCACTCTGCCCCTAAGGATTAGGGCTATGAGGCATTTCAGTCCCCACCTTTAAGCTGCTCAGTCACTAGGTTACTTTGTCCCGCCCGTTCCTTGCTCTGGGACCCTGAGGGCAAAGCTTGCCGGAGCAGTTTTTTCACACAATGGCTTTTACTGAGCCCAGCTCAGTGGCTCATTTTGGGGCCCCAGACAATGCCCAGTGTTCTTCACACTTCTTCTCAAGCTCTCCCCAAGGCAGCTCAACTGAGCGCCAAGTCCAAGAACAACAAAAAAGTTCACAGGTAAGGCCTTTCCGGTTTGCAGTCTCACTGCTGCTTGTACTCACGGTTGCCGGCGTGATTAGGTCGATGGAACACATGCAACCACTTGCCAGTTTTCCACTGTTTTTGTCCTCCTCCTGGGGTCCAGAAGTTCCTTGCTGGCTCCCTGTATCCTCAGAGGGATGATCATAGGCAGATCCCACCGGCCAGAGATGCCTGGAGTCTTGTCTCCCCAGATTCCCCATGCCCAGTTGCAGGGAAGCTGTTACTCAGCCGCCATCTTTAATCCAAATCCCTGAGTCTCTTTGTTAATTTAGCACTTCTGCATTTAGTAACATGCAAGAAAAGTGTGGAGCCAATTCAGATTAGGGGAAGAAAGTCTCAGAGGCTTATTGGGTAAGAAAAGGGACTAAGGAGTGGTCATGTTTTGGTAGGGATCCATGATTCTGTACTCACGGTCATGAAGGCACTCTTCTTATTTTCTTCCATTGTTAAGCGAGAGTATTTTAAAAAACGTACTAGTGAGGCTCTTTAGTAGACCCCGAGTTTCCCTTTTAGGGAAAGTAAGTTACCATCAAAGAGATTTTTGTGAGTATATTGGTCTCTCCTATATTGGTCAGAATATAGCATTTAAATGGTTTGTAATGCTTGCTTCTCTCTTACCTTTAGAAATTGTTTCAGGGTTCCTAAGTGTTAGTCTTTTCTAATCCTTCAAACCTATAAGATTATAAGTTGACTATAAGATTCTTCTCTCTTGGATTAGTGGGTATAAGGAAACGATGACGGCAGGGTAAAGAAATGCTTTTTTTCTTATTTCATACGAGTTTGGAGTCATGCTTAATTGTAACACTAACACACTTATTAAAAAGTTAGTTGCTTTTCCATAGAGGAATTATGTCTAAGTGCACTTTGACTATCTTAGAGTTATGAGTGTGTGTTGCCTCCCTGGAAAGGACTGGCTCTTTCATACATTTTAGCAAAAAAATTTTCCCATGTGGATCTTGTCTTCTGCAAGTTCATGGTATTCCTATTGCAGAAGATGGGAGTGTAGGATGTGTCTAATAATTAGCCTGGCCTGTGAACATTATGTGTGCAGTTGTAAAAATGACTCTTGCGGGGTTTAGACAACCATCCCAGCAGTCCCTGCAGCATTTGAAGGCCTTTGTTACAGGGAGTATCTGGTGACATTTTCATTAGCTATAGAAAGTACACTTTATAAATGGCATTTGGAGTTCTGGGGTTTGATATATTGGAGTTCTGGGGTTTGAAATTAATAATGAAGATGATTATGACCGTTTGTCAATTGCTTTCCCTGTGAGAGGCGCTGTGCTTGGAGCCTCCTGCCTGCTCATCTTTACCTTGTACAACATCCTTAGTATCCCTGTTTACACAGGAGGGAACCAGGGAGCTGAGAGGTTAAGTTTTAACTTTCTTCCTAGAGTCACATTGGCTATTTGATTGGTCAATTATGACTTCTCCAAGTTCCTGTATATTTGTTAGAGGAAAAGCTTCAGATTAGACTCAATATCCTAGGCCCAGAATTCTGACCTCTCAATACTGGTGCTCTATTCCCAGCATTTTTAACGCATTCCCAGAGTCTGTTTGCATTTAAACATGTTGTTTTGAACTTGAGGGTGATTTCTCACTTAGTCACTCCCAAGGACTTACCCTGTTTGTTTTATTCCACTCTCCACCACTCTGCTCTTGTTTTAAAATGACCTTGATTCTGTGCCCTCAGGTCTTTTTAGAGTCCAGTGGCATCCCAAGGACAGTGGGCATGTTCCCTCCTTCCAGCCCCATGGGTACAGACAGTAAGGGGTACATTTTCTACCAAGAACACTCCTTTAAAACTGATTTCAGTCAGTTGGTTTTTATTATCAGCATGCTCCAGTAATTCAAATAATATCTGTTTATGTTACTGCTCCTGGGAAAAAAATTTCTGTTGGTTTAAGTTTTAAACAATTACTGCAGTTACTGTTGCCTGTTACTAATGTCCATGTAAACTTCAAATTAGTACATATTAATCACTTACCCTTTAATACACATTGTATCCGACATGGAATTTAAGTCTGACAACTTCCAGTTACGTGGCTGGGCCCCACACATGCTGAGAGTCAATTTGTCCAGAGAGGAAATTCACGAAGGTTTGGTGTAGTTCATGCTTGCCTTGAGCCCACTTTGTGTGTCTTGCCTCTGTAGTATTATTTAATAGTACATTTAAATGGTAGGTTTGAAATAAGCAGTGAAAGTACAGTGACAGTAAAGATAATAAACAGAGTCAGGCCTGGTGCTTCATGCTTGTAATCCCAGTGACTCAGGCGGGAGGACTGGGAGGCCACTATTCAAGACCAGTCCTGGCAACAGAGGGAGACTGTATCTCTCTTTCTTAAAATTTTATTTTATTTATTTATTTTTTAATTAAATCATAACTGTGTGCATTAATGCATTGTGGGGTACAATGTGCTGACTTTGTATACAATTTGGAATGCTTACATCAAACGGGTTAACATAGCCTGCACTTTATTTACTTAATTGTTGTGTTAAGACATTTATATTCTACTCGTAATAGATTTGACATGTACCCTTGCAATATGCTCCATAGGTGTGGTCCCGCCGATTGCCCTCCCTTCCCCTGACCCCCCTCTTCTCTCCTTCATTCAGGGCTGTAGTTGTGTTTTGTCATTTGTATGGAAGTGTGGGTGATTATATATTGGTTTTCTTAATAATACTAAGTACACTGGATACTTTTTCTTTTATTCTTGAGATACTTTACTAAGAAGAATATGTTCCAGCTCCATCCATGTAAACATAAAAGAGGTAAAGTCTCCATATTTTTTTATGGCTGCATAATGTTTATTGTAGCCCTATTCATAATTGCCAAGTCATGTAAGAAGCCCAAGTGCCCATCAACCCATGAATGGATTAACAAATTGTGGTATATGTATACCATGGAATATTATGCAGTCTTTTTTTTTAAGAAAAAGGCTGGGTGCAGTGGGTCATGCCTATAATTCTAGCACTCTGGGAGGCCTAGGCCAGCAGATTGCTTGAGTTCAGGAGTTGGAGACTAGCCTAAACAAGCATGAGACCCCATCTCTACTAAAATTAGGAAAACTACCTAGGCATTGTGGCAGGTGCCTATAGTCCAAGGTACTCAGGAGGCAGAGGCAGTGGGATCACCTGAGCCCGAGAGTCTGAGGTTGCTATGAGCTATGGCACCAGGGCACTCTACCTAGGGTTACAGATTGAGATGATCTAAAAAAAACAAAAAAAAAACCCACAAACGAAGCTTAAGTTATTTTAAAATCTGTCATTCTGTGTGACTACTAGGAGTTTTGTGTTTGGAATCTAAAGCAAGAAAACAGAATGAGAGCTGTGAATTCGAATATTTTTTTTATCATAAGTGAAAATTTTATTCTTGAAATATTTTACTAAATTTCAATCTTAAATTGAATCTTTTTTTTTTTTTTGCAGTTTTGGCCCAGTCTGGGCTTGAACCCGCCACCCCTGGTTTATGGGGCCTGTGCCCTACTCCTTGAGCCACAGGCACCACCCATAAAATTGAATCTTTAAAATCACTTTAAAACTAAAAGTTACATGAAGACAAAATGTTATATGACTAGCACAATTAAGTGGTTGCCTTCCTTATATCTTTAAGAGTTTTATTTTGCTTTATCATTTTTTTCTGGCATGATTGTATGTAATTTCTAGCCATTATTATTGTACATTTCATTGTAAGATTATTACTGAAAATAACTTTGTCTTCTAGAGGACGGAATACTACGTATTAATGACTTGCCTATGTGAGTATCAGGTGCACTAGGTGGGCCACACCGCTAGGGTCACTCTAAATGTAGCTCTCTTGTATCTTCCCAGGGTGTATCATCTGCGAAGTGAGTGAAAACCTAGGTTACAGTTAAGCATTTAAACTAGCAGATGCGGAGTTCATTTCTGTGGATTCTTCAGCTCTCTTGACCTGTGGTTCAGATGTCATTTCTCCAGATGGCTGTAATGACTTCCTAATTGCGCTCCCTGTTTCAGGCTCCCCCCTGTCTGTTTGAATCCCTTCACCTTTCCCCCAGCACCTCCACACTTTGCTGTCAGTGTAAAGTTTCTAAAATACAAGGTTAATGGGTACAAAGTAGGGGTGTATGGCACACCTGTTGGGCACGGGACACAACTACAAGAGAGACTCTAACCCCTTCAGATATTGTGACCTGGTTGTTTGTACCCTCAAATACCAACCTGAGCATGTCTGTTTTCTGCTTAGAATCCTTCACCAGCTTCTCATAGTCTCCAGGTCTCATGACCCAGACCATGAAGGGTGTTCCTGTCTGGTGGTGCCTCTTGCCCAGAAGATCTCCCAGGAGCTCCTTGAACACACCTGCTGCTTGCTCTTCTGCCTTTGCACTTACTTTTTTTTTTTTTTTCACTCCCCTTTCCCTGCACAAACCTGGCCAGCTCCTGTTCTTCAGGACTCCTGGGGCCTGAGTCAGCGACCGCCTGCTGCCTGTCCCATGAACTCTGCAAGTGCTACCATGGGTACCACCAGCCCGCTTCCATCATGGCACTGACTGCACTGTGTTGCCTCACATCTCCTCCCCACTCAGAGTCCAGTGCAGGCAACTGAGTCTTCTCAATAAATGAGGTGTTAGGCAGGGTACCCATAGCTCAATGGTTAGAATGCTGGGCCTGTACACCAGGGGTGGTGGGTTCGAACCCAGTCTGGGCCTGCTAAAATGAACAAACAAACAAAAAAATGAAAAAGAAATGCTATGTTAATGGACAAATAGCCAGAGATCTTGGCTATCTGAGTGACAGTATGTTCTGCAAGGGTCTGTGATCTGGGATGTTGTTTTCGAAGTTAGGCAGAGTAGTGGGTCCCCAAAGTAGCAAGTCATTAGAATTGCCTGGAGATATCTTTTAATTACAAATTTGAATTAGAATTTCTGGTGGGTGGAACCTGGGTATCGGCATTGAACTCCACGGGTATATTTTTTGCCTAGGAAAATTGTGCTTGATTATTGTCATTGTTTGTAAGAGCTATCCCTTAGCTGGCTGCTTCATGCAAGGAAGAGATTTTAGTAGCCTTGCAGAGTTTCTTCTGTGTAAGAAAATAAAATTTGTGTATCCTTTTATAGTTTATAGAAAGTTCCTATTAACATCTTATTTAATCCTCAATAATTCTGGGAGGTAAGAAGGTGGGTCAGATTTTCTCCTCATTTTGAAGATGTAGACACAAGATTTCAGAGCATTTAAGCAACTTGCTCAGGGTCATATTTAAATTTTTTGTTTGTTTGTTTAATGTTTTAGAGATGGTATCGCACAGGGTATTGCTGGTCTTGAACTCCTGAGCTCAAACGATCCTCTTGCCTCAGCCTCCTGAGTATGTAGGACTATAAGCATGCCTCACAGTTCCCAGCTTCTCAGGGTCATGTTTTTAAAAGGTATTTACATAATTAGGTGTTAAAGGTTCCCAAGCATTTTTCAAAATTAAGAAGTGATGAAATTTCTTCTCAGATTGTTTCCTAAAAAATAGGCAAAATGAATATGCAAATTCTGTGAGAAGAGTAGTGAAAAGACATTATACTGTGAATTTCAATCTCATTTGACTAATCTTGATTTTGAATAGAACTTAAATGGAATTGTATCTTGGTATGTGTGCTCCTTCCTCAGAAAACATAATGAACTAGAGAAAATGAAGTGTTCTAAGCCATTTGGGATGTGCTTTTACTAATAAAATTAACGTAGAGGTTAAGAAAGAGCCATTTTGAACAAAAGTTTACAATTCTTGTAATAGCTTTGACTTTATTTTATTCTCATTTCTCCCTAAAGGTCTTGTACATTTTGATTTTCCCACTTTTTTTTTTTTTTTTTTCCCCTCTTCTGAGCAGAGCCTGGATAATTTCAGGAGTGTCTTACATTCCTGTGATTTTGATCAATTTCCCCTTCCTTCCCTTTCCTCGCCTTCCTCCCAGCACAGGCTTCCCCCTGGTTTGGCTGTTGATGTCTGTGGATTCTGAGTGGCTGTGTAAATGCTCGCCTGAAATCTACATCTTGGATTTGCTTAAGTATTGGAACACTGGGAAGGAGAAGTTGTTAATGATGGGCTGAGCACAGACGCTGACATCACGAACCCTCCCTTCTCTGCTGTACCCCACTGGCTCCGCATCCTGCCTCCCCTGCCTGATTTGTTGACCCCTCCACTCAGCCAGATGCCTGACAGTCTGTTTTTACTTCCCCATCTTCTTTACTCCCAGGGATGATTTCACCTTCTGACTACGTCTTAATTCTGCCACATTCTTTCCATATTGCTGCTGCTAAGACCCTGATTATATCTTATCTGGAGTTACTGTTCTCCCTGAGTTCGATTTGGCCTCCTGAAAATCCATATTCTTCATCTGCACAGAATGAGCCTTCAGAGAACAGAATTGATTGTTTCTTCCTTGAGTAGGATATTCAGTGGTTCCCCTTCCTAAATGAAAACAGTTCACGGTTCTCAAGCTGTCATCCAGTGCTTTCCAGGCTGCGGCCTGCCTGGGCACCCTATTGCATCTTAGCCAAAAGGCTGTAAAGTGATGCAGCTTCATTCCTTGTCTCTCTGTCTCTTTCTCCCTCCCTCTCTGGTCCTTCTGTGCTTCCTGTCTCCACACTTACTCTCCTGTTAAGCGCTCCCTGTCCTGCCTTTCCGCCTTTGCTCTTTCTCTCCTATACCCCAAACACCCTTATGACTGATACACTGTTCTTCCCTCGGCTATCCCTGTTCTTTAGTATATCTTTAAAGGGACCAACTCCTGTAGGAACCTTTCTTTTTTACATTCTTGTATTAGCTAGAATATAGTTTTCAGGACCTTAAAGAGATTTAAACAGAAGCTTAAGTAAGACAAGAGCATCTCTCTTATGTAGAAGTCAGCCAGCACACCTGCTGGTCTGGAGAGCAGAGTGGCTCACTCTGTGAGGTCATCCAAAGACCACGCTCCTTCTGTCTGTTGTTCCCATCCCTAGGGCATTATCCTTATTGGCAAGGTTGCAGCTGGCTCACCACCACTCATCCACATCCAGCCAGTGAGAATAGGGAAGGGAGGTGTGGAGGGCACACTGCTTCCTTTGAAGAGCCCAACTCAGACCCTGTGTTAGGTTGAGCGTTCCTAATGCACAGATCTGAAGTCTGAAATGCTCCACAATGAGAAACTTTCTGAGTGCTGACATGACACCCTAAGTGGAAAATTCCACACCTGACCTCTTGTGATGAGTCACCACCAAAACTTTATGTCAAGTACAAAATCATTAAGAATACCATATAGAATTATCTTCAGCAGATATATATATATAAGGTATATATGAAACAGAAGTGAATTTTGTGTTTAGACTTGGGTCCCCTCCTCAAGATCTCATTATGTATATGTGAATATTCCAAAATCTGAAAAAGAAATCCTAAATCTGAAACATTCTGGCCCTAAGCATTTTGGATAAGGGGTCCTCAATCCGTATTGGCCCTACTCATATCTCATTAGCTAAAGCATCGTATGCCTACACCTTACTTCAGGGAAGGCTAGATATTGTGTGAGCCTCATGTGTAATTTAAAATTTTCTAATAACCATATTGTAAAGTAAAAAAGTGATAGGAAAAAAATGAAACCAGTATATTGAACCCAATGTATCTAAACTACCATTTCAATGAGTAGCACTAGCCACATTTCAAGGGCTTGGTGGCTGCATGTGACCAGTGGCTACCATGTTGGTCAGTACAGCTTTTGCTGGTTGGCCATGTGCCCATCTAAAGTTGAAGGATTCTACCACTAAAATGGAGAGAGAATGATGTTGAAGGTCAACTGGTAGTCTCTGACATATCTCTTCTTAACCAGTCTCGGTTCCAACATACCCCAATTTGATCCTACCCTTGGTGTTGCCTGTGACATGTTGGGCACATAAATAGCTGTTTTAGTCTCTATTCTCATGAGATTAGCCATCTTAAGGGCAAATACTGAGTCATCTTAAGATCTTTGTCTAGTATTTGGCACATTTAATTATCTGACAAGTATTAGCTGAGTGAATGAATGAAGCAATTGAATGGGGATTTCATAAAATTGCTCAACTGTTTTTGTTCTTAGATGTTATGCATCAAAAGTTGTAATACTGTTTGTAGGGGGATGGGTTACTTTGATTGTATTTGGTATACCTGCCATTAACTCACATTCAGAGATGCTTTGGTTGACATTCACATTCTAAGAGGATAGAAAGTCTCTGGTTCCACAAATCATGTTTTAGAAAATAATGTGTTCAGTGTCCAGAATATTCATATTTTCCCTATATTGAATTTTGCTTTGTGGAGTGTACCTCTGCACTGTGAAAGAACAGGATGGAGCTGTTACATTGAGAGCTTCTGTTCTGTCCTTCAGAAATACACCATTTCTAGGAAATATGATTATACATCTATTACTTTCAGAAGACAGAGGCAGAGGATACTATTTTACATATGAAACACAGTATACCAGAAGTCAGCTACTCAGCAAAACTTATCAATGATTCTTGGAATTAAATGACACATGAATGCAGCTTCTCATTAAATGAAACAGAGAACTGAATGTTCCCTAAATTAGTTAAATTCTGTAAGTGACAGGCTGTTCCCAGCCCTCACGAGTCTGTCTCACATCCTTGCAGTCAGGTGGCTAAAGGAATGCCTCTCCTGGGCCCCTGAGATGTCATGGTCCTTCTCTGTCTCTGGAGAATGAGGAGTAGTGAGACGAGGGATGGGGGGTGAAAGGAAGGACAGGTGCACAGGACCAGCCTGCTGCCACCTCCTTGTCATCAACAGCTTCCTCACCACTCATCCCATGTCTCATCCCCCCCTGCAAACAGAAGCTTCTTTTCTCCCTCCTATGAATAGCTCGTGGGGTAAGTTTCCTTGGTTGGCCCCATATTCTAGGGAAGAATCTCTCTTCAGTCAGACTGTGGCATCCTTCAGGAAAATGAAATTTGTAGCAGTCACCACCATCTCCACCACCACCATGGTAATAATGTTATAATGCTTGCATGTGCTGGCCTTCTCACTAAGGGCTGTATGTGTGTTACTCATCTGTGCTTACAACTGTCTTATGAAATAGGCGTTATTATAATCCCTATTGTATACAAGAAGAAACAGAGCACGGTGGCTCATGCCTATAATCCTGGCACGCTGGGAGGCTGAGGCAAGTGAATTGATTGAGCTCAGGAGTTTGAGACCAGCCTGAGCAAGAGCGAGACCCCCGTCTCTACTGAAAATAGAAAAACTAGCTGGGCGTAGCGACAGGTGCCTGTAGTCCCAGCTATTTGGGAGGCTGAGGCAAGACTATCACTTGATCCCAAGAGAGTGAGGTTACTGTGAGCTGTGGCACCAGGGCATTCTACGCAGGGCGACAGAGTGAGGTTCTCTCTCTTTCTTACAACAAAGAAGAAGAAGAAAAAGAAGGTGGCCTAGAGTCACAGCTAATGAGTTGCTAAACTGGATTGACACCCATGTCTGAATCTAAATCTTGGGCTTTTAAACCATTACATAGTTCTGTTCACTAAATATTACTTAAATGCCTTTAAAATATGTTTATATATATAGATGTAGATATGGTGGTGGTGGTGGAATTGGGAAAGGGGCAGGGTGGTGGAGAGAGGGACAGGAGACTCTGGAGCACCTGATTCAGAATAGAAAGAGTCAAGGAGGGCTAGGAAGAGGCTTTTTGGAACAAAGATGATTTGTTGGTGGAGCAAGGAGGAGCCAGATGACAGATGCATTTATATTGTGAGTATTGGGGGAACTTCCATGTGGCCCTTTTTAAGGTAGTTCAGCCTTCTTGTTCCTTTGTTCTGGAAACTGGAGCTCAGATACGTGACCTTACTCTCCTGAAGGCATATCCCTAGTGAGCAAAATAAAGTGAGGACTGCATCCTTGAGCTGCTCTTTGGTTCCAGGTTATTTTATGTAGCTATACTGCTTTAGTGTGACCTTTTAGAACTTAGTAAACAACTCTGGTTATTTCTATTATGTTTCTATTTGTATTAGTAGAAAAAGTGCCTGGGGAAAAGGGAGCATGTATTTGCTTGAGGAAGAATAGCAGGGAATGATCTGTTGCTCTGCTGCCCAAGGAGAGAGAGAGAAGGTGGGCTGACTCAGAGGGAGGGGGCTGATGGGTGAGCCCCTGGACCCCTCCTGCCCCAGCCTGTATCCCAGCCCTGTTCCTCATTTGGGGTGTCCTGGTTTCCATGGCTCTTGTTTGGGGGCAGAGGAAGAGTGGTGTACTCCCGCCACCAGGGTTGTATCAGGAGGAAGCAAGTTCTTGGGATTCTAAACAGGACTCCGATTCTCCCATGATACATGGCTAAACATGATTCATAGGATAATACACAGAACAGTATATGCGTTAAAATGGCTTTTATAAGCCAGTTTCCCATAGCATATAGAATTGATTTGAAGCTGCAAATAATCCACTTATAAGTGTTGGGATCTGGCCCCTTAATAATGTGTTCTCATGATAGCAGTTACCTGTTTACATAGGCTTCTGGTATATCCAAATGAAAGCTTTTCTATGTAAACGTGTCTTGACAACTAGCACTTAGAAGAATTAATAGCAGAGACCAAAATATTTTCAAAAGACAGATGCTACAATTAGTTTTAAGACATTTAGGAGACGGAAAATGAGGACCTTAATTCATGAGAGTGCAACCTCACGGACTGTTTACGTATGTGAGGCTTTAACAGTCAGTGAGTTTGTTCAGGCCTAAGAGGAAGGGGATGGAAAATGTCCTTGGTGGTTTGGTCCAGGTAGTGGGCTCTGGAATGAGATAGACTTGGATTTAATTCCCCGCTTTGCCACGTTTTAGCTGGTGACTTTGGGCTCAGTGTGTTTTCTCATCCTTAATAAAATGGGAATAGTAACATTTCCCATTTTAGTAATAGTAACAGATTTCTACATAGCAATCATTGGAGGGAAAGCTATTGCATTGGCTCCAGGGGTCCTCAAACTGCGGCCTGCGGGCCACATACAGCATTGTGATTGTATTTGTTCCTGTTTTGTTTTTTTACTTCAAAATAAGATATGTGCAGTATGCATAGAAATTTGTTAAATTTTTTTTTTTTTTTAAACTATAGTCCGGTCCCTAATGGCCTGAGGGACAGTGAACTGGCCCCCTGTTTAAAAAGTTTGAGGACCCCTGCAGGAGGTTTTGGCTTGAAACCAAACATGTTAATGGTCTCACCAAAGCTACCCTTGTTGCTGTCACTTTTAAAAGTGAGCATACAGGGCCTGGTGTATAGCAAACCTGCAGTCAGTGGCAACTTGTTGTTATTTCATGTTAACACAATTGAGATCACCTACTGTATACCCTCAACATCTTTTTCACATTTTATATTACTTATGTTTTTATGCTATTAAATATCCAAAAATGAACACTTGTTTGGCTGGGCGCAGTGGCTCATGCCTCAGCTCTGGGAGGCTGAGGCTGGTGGATTGCTTGAGCTCAGGAGTTTGAGACCCGCTTGAGCAAGAGCAAGATCTTGTCTCTAAAACTAGCTGGGCCTTGTGGTAGGCACCTGTAGTCCCAGCTACTCAGGAGGCTGAGGCAGGAGGATCACGTGAGCCCAAGAGTTTGAGGTTGCTGTGACCTATGACACCATGGCCTTCTACCCAGGGTGACAGAATGAGAGCCTGCGTCAAAAAAAAAAAAAAAAAAAAAGGAAAAACAAAACAACCACAAAATGATCACTTTTAGTTTATATATAAAACTCTCTATTACTGTACTATTCTTAATGTGGAACTTTTAGGTTATTACTAACGTTTTTCTCATCTCAACTTGTGAAGTGGATCTTTGTCTGAATTTATGGTTTAATTCCTGTAAGAAAAGAGGCAATTTTATGTTTCTACTATGGCTGTAAATGGAAAGTCAGAATGAGAACACGGTGCCGTGACCATCACGGCTCAGATACCCTGCTCCGTTTGTCTCTCAAGCCCACGAGACGAGGAACTGGCCCAACTCTCTTTGGTTCTTTTTGGAGTGTGGAGTAAGTGCTTGTTAAAGGTTTATAGAGATAAACTGAGGGTAAAAATTTGGGGTTGCATATGGTGTCTTTTACAAGGGTACATGTTAAATTGACTAAGTGTAGAGTATAAATGTCTTAACATAATAACTAAGAAAATGTGTTGAGGGCTGTGTTGGCCAGTTTGATGAAAGTATTTCAAATGGTATGCAGAGCCAGCACACTGTACCCCATGGTTGCATTGATGTACACAGCTATAATTTAATTAAAAAAAATTGGGGGTTGCAAAGAGGTTTGAGAACCTCTAGTCCTTGTTTTCTTCCTCTGTTGTATTAACTACTCTGAAATTAATACAACAATATCTATGGAGAGGGGATATAAAGGGTGATATGATCTTTTCCCTCATGAAACTTAGTATCCAGTTGAGGAGGTAGCACTAGCAGAAAGACAATAATTAGAGAATTTCACCAGGTCTTATAATACCAACTGAAAGTCTAGTTGAGAGTTCAGAACTAGGAGAGAATTCTTTTTTTTCCGAGACAGAGCCTCAAGCTGTCACCGTGGGTAGAGTGCAGTGGCATCACAACTCACAGCAACCTCCAACTCCTGGGCTCAAGTGAGTCTCCTGCCTCCGCCTCCCAAGTAGCTGGGACTACAGGCGCCCGCCACAACACCCGGCTATTTTTTGGTTGTAGCCATCATAGTTGTTTGGTGGGCCTGGGCTGGATTTGAACCCGCCAGCTCAGGTGTACGTGGTTGGCAACTTAGCCGCTTGAGCCACAGGTGCTGAGCCCAGGAGAGAATTCTTATTGCTGGAGTCATGGAAGGTGGGGGGGGGAGGCTTCGTGGAGGAGGTGAAGTGAGGTGGGTTTTAGGATTTACCCATCTAGAGAGATTCTAGGCAGGAACACTGGGAAGGTCGAGAACGCAGGAGTGGGGATGAGTGTGGACTGTGAGAGGGGCAGTGTGCACATTTGGGGGCAAAAGGAAATAGCCGTAGGTGGCCAGGCAGGGTGGGGCCACATTTAAGAGGGCTGGAAGCCAAACAATTTGAGAGGCACAATAAGCCATAAAGAGCCTTTGTAGGTTTATGAGTGACAGGAGGAAAGTGGTTGAACTGGAAATTCAAAGGTGGTGTCAGAAATATCTCTTTGAGAAGGTCATTTGTTGTATAAGTGAGCAAATACTTGATAGTAATAATATTTTACGTATCTGGAGATCATTAAAGCTTCTGTGAATCTCATTTAATCCTTACACGTCCAGGAGTGGATGATGATGATTATCCCCGTTTTACAGATGGAGAAATTGAGCTCCCAGTGGTTGAGTGACCCTTTAGCATCACATAGGAAACAGGCAGATGCAGGAACTCAGTTGCTGGCTTGTTGGTTTTTTAGTGATGCTCCAGGGTGCAAGGAGCCATTAGGGGAACTGCTTCTTAGAAAGAAAGGGATGGTGTCAGCCTGCGGGTATGCTTCCTGTATTTTGATATTATCATCCCAGTGGTCTTGTAGCTGTTCTCATTGAAAGCTCTACTTTACAGATAAAAAGAAACTGAGGCTGGAAGAGGTTAAATAACTTCCCCAAATCACAATCCCGGTCAGAGCAGAGCTGGAGATCCTAATCCAAAAACATGTGACTCTTTCTTGCCTCAATTCCTTCCACAGCCTGACACTTGCACAGATTGCAGCTCCTTCTGCTTCCTGCCTTGCTCAGGCATGTGGTGGGATTGATTACTGCTGCCAAATATACAAAATTAAATTATTGTGGAATGAGTTTAACTATAGCAAATTGGCTTAATATTATGTTGTGTTTTGTGGAGGTGAGAGTGTATACTTGTATGAAGAGCGAATGTCAGAAACTTCAAAAAGCTAATCAGGGAAAACAGAATTTTGATCTCTTAGGATCTGAGATCTATCCTTGTACTTCTCAGCCCCTGCTAACTTCAAGCTAGAGACTCACATCCTTAGCCCAGCATGCAAGGCACTGAGTGAGCCGACCTTGCTCACATATTGGGTCTCAGCCATTGCCTCCTTGTCTCTTGCACACAGAAATGGGGAGGGAATTTCAAATCCTTCAGAGTTGGATGTGCTTTCTGTCCCCAGTGCACACGGTGGAATGTGCCTATTCTTTAATCTGGCTAACTCGTGTTCATCCTTCAAGACTCACTAGTCTTTTCTGGAATTGCCCGCCCTGCTTAGGCCCAGACTCTGGACGGGGTTTGATGTTCACGCCCTCTGCTTATACCTGTCAGGGAACTTTGCCCCGTCTTCTCCAGGGAGGTGGTATCTGTGGTATTCAGTGGAATATGTGGAATTGGCTACCTGGGGTAGAATGACTGGTTTGCATAGGAGAGTTGAAAGAAGTTAGATGCAGAGTGCCTCAGCTGTAGTTCTTGGGTTCAAACAACAGATACAGACTTTGGTGCCTAAGTATGAAGCTGACTGCCCCAAAGCCATGATCTACTTAAGAGTGGACCCCTGCATAAGCGTCTTAGTCATGTAGCCAGCCTTCGGCTGCACAGGGGCAGGGAAAAGGTCAATGAAATCCCATTGGCTTCTGTAGGAACAATGGGATCCTACTTCCTATCAAAGCTGTCCACAATATTCTCTAGAAGGGAGATCCAGGTGTTAATAGAACAAAGGGAAAGTGCCAAATGACCAGAACCCCACAAATGTCTGTTCTAGAGAAGAAAGGAAGGAAGCCTGGCTTTAGGCTGTTGGAGGCAGAGGGCTCTCTCTCAGCAGCTTCTAATGGCAGGTGCAGAGCCAGGCCTTTGCCCTTTGCTCTCTAGGCAGAGGGGGGCAGCGAGGCATCTGGAGGAGAGGAAGCGGCTAGCTGCCCATAGCAGTCAGTTGACATTTTAGCGATGAGCTGCATGCATTGGAAAGAGCTGGGGCTGAAATTAGAGACCTGTTGGAAAGTTAGTGACCATGTGCAGTAAACACAGACCTGGAAATCTGGAATTTACCATGAGTCATTAATAGATATGGGATTAGAATGCATTGACCTTGGGGAAGTTTATAGGCTTTTCTTGCCTTGGTGTCCACGGCAGGATAATGAAGCTGGCCACCCTGTGGAATACTGCTGGAAAGTATTAACTCTCTCAAATCTTAGGTCCAGATTCGGGTTTGTCCTGGTGTCGTTTTTAGGTTGCTGCTTATTTCAACATTTTATGTGTTTGATCATTTTCCAGCCAGCCACCACTCCTTTTTTTTTTTTTTCTGAAATGAAACGTTGAGGTATGTGAGTGAAAACCTGTGTTCACAGTAATCCAACCACATCCTTGCTGTGTCAGGGAGACACTTCCTCTCCAGATGCTGTGTTCATCTGGTCCGTGGCATGTTCTGAGCCAGGAATTAGACAAAGTGAAAGGTTGTTTGAGTAGTAATGTAAAATCAGATTGAGCAAGGAAACACATCCATTTGGATTATGAAAAGAATCTGTACAGTGGCCTATTCACATCCATGTTAATTGTCAGTGTTTGAGTGGAGTTGGACAGCATTTAGAAAACTAGGGGTAATGCTTTCAACAAAGCTCTTTTCATGGGTGGCTCTTACAATGTGCTCGATTTTATGGCTCTTGGACAAAAGTCCGTATTTTTGTCATGCTTCTTGCTGGTACAACAACGAGAAACTTGGCCTAACTGTGGTTTATAGTTCAACATGTTTAACTCCCATGTTGAGCCTTAGTAGAGCAGCAGCTTTTTGTTAGCTTGCTTTTAATGATTTTGGACCTATTTCTGACATTCACTCTTTGTATTTTTTATCTTGAGAAATTATTTCTAGAAAACCTTAGGCTGGAATGATACTCCACGGAGAGCTTGATCACAGCATCTCATTTTGTTTCTATAGGCCCATACACGGTAACTCCTTAGTCTAGTTTTCAATGGGGTTTGTAAGAAGAAAGTTAAATTGCTGTCTTGACCTCAAAAACTTACAAATAGGAGTTTCATTGTCCCTTCATTTGAGTAGTTCATAGTGTTTCATGCACATTAATTCATTAATCCTCAAAAAAGTACTGTGCGTAGGCAGTGGAAAATATTTTTTCCCTTTTGCATTATTTACGCATTGAGAAACTAAGTCACAAAGGAGAGGAGGGGGCTGTGGACAGGAGCCAGGACACTTGGGCTGCCCACATCTTGGGTTGCCCTCTTTCTTGATCATTAGAAAACCTGAACTCATTTTTCTTTGAAAAAAAAAAAAAAAAGAATAATGATTTCCAAGGAAAATAGCTCCGTAGGCCAAGTTCTACCCAGAGAACTAACTGTACTAGGGAAAAGTTCGGGGGCGTTTTTTCTCATAAAATGGTTGATGTGGTTTCGTTTTCTTGTGTTGTCCTTGGGCGTTTTGTCTGCTATAGCCACAGCCTGATAGCCGGCATGACAGCATGGTTCAGTTTCTAAAAAACACTTTTTGAATGTTTCTTTTTGCTCCACTGTTGATCCCTTCCCAGGTGTTAGAAGATTAAGGCAGCTTCTGCTGCTCCCGCCCAGGCTCTGCGGCAGGTGACAGAAAAGTCTCCTTTCCCCATGACGTGTCAGCGCCCTTGAGGGCAGGAACAGTCTCTATTCCTTCTCCTTTAGCCTCTTTCCACTTTTACACTGGTGCTTTGATGAAGAGGGAAGCAGGGAAAGCATTGAGGTGGGCAGGGTAAAGCCCAGACTCACACATCTCAGTGTCTAGGGGACAGCTCACCACGCGTGGACATCACAAACCTACCGTATCCAGAACTGGGTTCCTGTTACCTTTCCCAAATTTGTACAACCATCTCCTTACCGCATGTCTGCTAATGGTAATAGGATCATCCTTTCCTTGGACTTCAAACTTGGGAATCATCTGTCTCCCTCCTGTGCCTCATTTGTCAGGACATGCTATTGACTCTCCCTTTAGAATATATTCAGAAGCCAACTACTCCTCACCAGCTCTTTTGCTATCCACTGGTCTCAGCCACCGTCACCTCATGCCTGGGTTATTGCAGGAGCATCCAGACAAGTCCCCTGCGTCTGCCCTTGGTCCCTCTCCATCTGCTGTCGAAGGTTCCTGTTAGTGCACATGACAGATTATGCCACTCCTTAGCTCACAGCCCACAGATGGATTGTCTTCAAACTCAGAAGAAAAACCCAAGTCCTGCGTGTGATGACCGATAGGGCCTTAGGTGACCAGGTCCTTTGTTTTCTTTTATGTCCTCATCTTTTTTTTACTCTCCTCACTCATTCTGCTGCAGACACACTGCCCTCCTTGCTGCTCCTATAAAAATACATCGAATCTTTACTTTCACATTTCACTTTTCTTAACATCTCTTTTATATTTTTGACCTTCTGCAGCTCTGTAACATATTCTGGGTAATTTTTTCAAGATGCAAATTCCAGGATACTAATTATCTTTTCACTTTTCTTCTTTACTATTTAACTCACCCAGTGAAATTTCAAATCCTATGACTTTTATTTCAGACCTTCTGTTTGGTTCTTTGCCAAGTTGGCCTGGTCTTTTTGGATAGTGTCCTGCTCCTTATGTTTTCAGAGTTTTTTTACATCTTTATTTAAACATAGTTTGTTACAAAATATTTGGTTAGTCTATTATTTAAA
Organism: Loris lydekkerianus; assembly: GCA_963574355.1. Lineage (NCBI taxonomy): Eukaryota > Metazoa > Chordata > Mammalia > Primates > Lorisidae > Loris > Loris lydekkerianus. Next base: position 7,542 of record CAUYPK010057174.1, on the reverse strand, counting down.
GTCCCTAATGGTCTAACTTTGCTGTTTGTACTGATGAATAATTTTGTCAAGTGTTTTATAACATTACACTGTGAACCTATGTCCAGTGAGACTTTAACCACAGAGTCTTGTAATTCTGAGTTAACTGCAAATATGTTACCAGCCTGGGACTACTTTGTCAATTTTTCAGGTAAAAGGCTTCAGAGAACACCCCCACCCTCATCCCCATCAGACTTAGTCTGGGACAGTAAAATTCCTTGCCTTTTCCTTTTGTTAGTGGTCTGTCATGTTTTTCTGTGATTAGTATTTGAATAGAGGCGTAGTCCTTTGGAGTCATTCAGGGATTTCAGTACCCACTCCCTACCACACTGGGTCAAGATGTTGACTCCTGCTCTCAGTGGCCATTAAACTCAATTTTCGGGGCTGCTGAGACCAGCAAAGCTCTCCAAGGCACAGGTTCTTAGGTCTTCACTCTGCTTTTCAGTGAGTCTTTATTTTGTAACTTTTGGAGAGCTCCCTATTTTGTTGGGAGAGTTCAGCTATGCCTTTAAGTATTAATAATTCTTAAACATCGTCTAGCTAATGCTTTGAGCAATAGTGTTCTCAGGATATCCAGTCTGTCATTTGGACAGAAGGGAAGTCCACTTTAAAAAAACTTAGCTATTCTTATTAGCAAAGTATCTCAAGAATGGAAGAAAAGTATACAATGTACTCAGCCCTACTATGAAGCTAATTTATAGCTTTCATATGAAGGCTATAATCCAACTATAGCACAAGAATATGGGGAAAGGGCCAAGGGAGGGGAGGGGGATGGGGAGGTTAGGGTGGAGGGAGGGCAATAGGTGGGGCCACACCTACGGTGCATCTTGGAATGGGTACAGGAAAAACCTACTAAATGCAGAATACAAATGTCTTCATACAATAACTAAGAAAATGCCATGAAGGCTATGTTGAACAGTTTGATGAGAATATTTCAGATTGTATATGAAACCAGCACATTGTACCCCTTGATTGTACTACACAGCTATGATTTAACAATAATTAAAAACAAACAAACAACTTAGCAAGGCATCCCGCAAGCTTACCACGCCCGCTCCCAGGGACATCAGTGCCTTTCCTGCCTTCTCTTAACTGCCCAGTGCTTCTCTTCACTTGAATGCTCATTACTTAGCCCCAGTGGTTTAATCATGTGCTTCTTCCAACAGAAGAAGCCCTTCCCCTTCCTGAGGGCAGGGCCCTGGCTTACTCACTTTAGACTAATTTCCAGAGCTGAGCACAGGGCCAAGGGCATGCGAGCACCAGAAAGGGACGGTTTGAGCACCCCAGAGAAGGAGGGACTGCTGTGGGTACAGAGTCTCTCCGCTGTTAGGAACAAAGGAGAAGAGTGTACCTTAATGAAGGAGGAGAGAGGTGGCTGTGGGGGGAGATGCCCAGCCAGAAAGAAAGAGCTCCCAGGGCCTGATCTATGACCAGTTGTTGGAAGATACTGATTTCAAAGTAAGGAATGACACTTCAGAGTGAAGTGGCATCTTAAGGATGGAGAAAACTGACAGAATGACTGTGTTTTTTTAAAAAAAAAGTTGATGTAGTTATGAAGGTAAAACTGAATTGGTAGAAAATGGCCTGGCATGAGCTGGTGACAGAGATGTGTGCAACGGACAGAGTCCGGCACTGGTGTTCTGCACTGCCAGCAAAATGTCATTCATTGTAAGTGAGTGTTGCTGGACACATTCCACACGTAGGGAATTTTGCATAGTGTGTGTGTTTTATTAAATGCTCTGTGTACTCTCATCTGAAATATGGTTTTCCCCACAAACATGTAATCTAAATGTACGGGACACACAGCTACCCAGGTCTGTGGTGTGTACAGGTGCCTGTGTACACACACCTAGACCTGGCAAGGAACTGTGAATTTTCTGTAGTTTGGCTACTAGGCCTGTTTTGCTGCCTTCTGTGTTCCTTTTTGAGTTGGTGTGTTGAATCAAGATATAGTCCTCTGGTAGGGAAGATCAAAACTTATGCTCAATACTACCCATTGTTACATCCTCCTGGGCTGTATGACTCAACTGTCATCTCGTAGAGAACAGGGACTTAAAGAGCTAGGAGATGAGATGAGCAAAAGTTTGTGTGCTTGTGTGCTTATTAGGAGTAGGGTTGAGATGCACTAAAAGTTCAATTAACGTGATGAGAAGTACTGATTAGGAACTGACCATATAGAGGCATGCCTTGGAGAGACTGTGGTTCTGTTTTGCAATAAGGTGGGTCACATGAAAGTTTTGTTTTCACAGTGCATATAAAAGTTATGTTTGGATTATACTGTAGTCTGTTAAGTTTTCCATAGCAGTATGTTTAGAAAACAATGTTAACATACCTTAAATATTTTATTGATAAAAAATGCTGATTATCATCTGAGACTTTAGCAAGGCGTAATCTTGCTATTGGTGGAAGGCTGATGATGTTGTCTTGACCTTGACAGCTGTTGGTGTGCCAGGGTGGTGGTGGTTGAAGGTTGAGGATTTCTGTAGCAATTTTTAAAAATCAGACAATGAAGTGTGTTGCATTGATTGATTCTTCCTTTCATGAAAGATTTTCTGTAGTATGCAATGCCGTTTGATGTATTTTGCCCACAGAACTGCTTTAAAAATTGGAATTAATCCTCTCAAATGTTGCCAATGGTTTATTAACTAAGTTTATTAGATACTCTACGTATTTTATTGTCATACCAACAATGCTTACAACATCTTCACTAGGGTTAGATTTGCTCATCCATAGGAAGCAACTCCTCATTTCAAATTTTATCACTATTGCAATAATTCAGTCTCCACTTCTAATTCTTTTGCAATTTCCACCACATCTTTAGTTGGTTCTTCCACTGAAGTCTTGAATCTCTCAAAATCATCCATGGTAGCTAGAATCAACTTTTTCTGAATTCCTGTTAATGTTGATGGTTTGACCTTCTGCCATGAATCATGAATACTTCTTATGACATCTAGAATAGTGAATCTTTTCCAGAAGATTTTCAATTTATTTTGCCCAGATAAGGAATCATTATAGCAACCATAGCCTTATGAAATGTATTTTTCTTTTTTAATTTTTTTTTATTGTTAAATCATAGCTGTGTACATTAGTGCAATGAAATGTATTTCTTAAATAATAAGACTTGAATGTTGAAATGACTTCTTAATCTATAGGATGCAGAATGGATGTTGTGTTAGTAGACATGAAAACTACATTAATCTCCTTGTAAATCTCCCTCAGGGCTCTTGGGCGGCCAGCTATATTGTTAATCAGCAGTAATATTTTGAGAGGAATCTTTTTTTCTGAGCAGCAGATCTCAATACTGGGCTTAAAATACTCAGCAAACCATGCTGTAACACATGTGCTGTCATTCAGGCTTTGTTTTTCCTTTATAGAGCACAGAAAAGATTTAGCATAATTCTTAAGTGTCTTAGGATTTTTGGAATAGTAAATGAACATTGGCTTCTGCTTAAAGTCACCAGCTGTATTAGCCCCTGACAAGAGTGTCAGTCTGTCTTTTGAAACTTTGAACCAGGCATTGATTCTTCTCTCCAGCTATGAAAGTCCTACATGTCATCTTAGAATATAAGCATGTTTTGTTTTCAATGAAAATCTGTTGTTTAGTGTGGCACCTTCATCAGTGATATTAGCTAGATCTTCTGGGTAACTTGTTGCTGCTTCTCCACCAATGCTGGGGCTTCCCTGTGCACTTTTATGTTAGAAAGAAGGCGTCCTTCCTGAAATCTCATGGTCTCGCCTCAGCAAGCTTCAGACCCTTCGTCTGCAGCTTCTTCCCTTCTCTCAGCCTCTGTAGAACTGAAGAAGAGTTAGGTTAGAGCTTTACTCCGAATTAGGTTTTGGTTTAAGAGAATGTTGTAGCTGGTTTGATCTTCTACCCAGACCACTAAAACTTTCTCCACATCAGCGATAAGGGTGTTTTGCTTTCTTGTCATTAGCGTGTTCACTGGGATAGCACTTTTTAAATTTCCTTTAAGAAGTTTTCTTTGCATTCCCAACTTGGCTAACTGGTGCAAGAGGCCTAACTTTTGGCCTATCTCAACCTTTGACATGCCTTCCTAAGCTTTATTATTTCGAGCTTTTGATTTAAAATGAGAGAAGTACAATTCTTTTTACTTAGACACTTAGAGGCCATTGGAGGGTTATTAATTCAATATCAATATAACTGTGTCTCAGAGAGTAAAGGAGGCCCACGGAGACATGAGAACAGACAGAAGGTAGCACAGTCAGAACACACAATATTTATGGGTAAGGTTGCCATCTTTCAGTGGGTATGATTTTTGGTGCCCCTAAACAATTACAATAGTACCGTCCAAGATTGCTGGTCATAGATCATCATAACACATGTAATAATCATGAAGAACTTGAAAATATTGTGACATAGAAACACAAAGTGAGCACGTGCTGGTGGGGAAGTGGCACTGATAGACTTGCTCAGTGCAGGATTGCCACAAACTACAGTTTGTACAAAAATACACTATCTGTTGAGCCCAGTAAGGGAAAAGCAGTTATGTGAAAGACAACAAAACAGGACGCGCCTCCATGTGACGTGCATACACCTGCGAATCCCCACTTACTGCTAACATTAGGGTTTGGGGTTGCATTTTTTTTCCTGGACAGGTAGAGAGTCATTTAGTTCATGACGTATGAAAATCTGCCTTGATTTGGCATTTACTGACTTAGTTCTATAAAGCATAGCATTTAGTTCCTAGTGTCTTTGTAATAGTGCATTGGCCAAAATATAGAACTTAGTGTTGCTTTAGGAAACACATTGACATCTAAATGCCATAGGAAACATGATCTGAGGAGGGGACTTGCAGTTTTCCTGAGGATCTGAGTGTAAGTTAATACTGTGAAGAGGGAAAAGGCCCCAGTGCTGCCTGTCTCCAAGCAGATGTTGCATTTTTTTGAGCATATCAAATAGTAAGAGTCACCTACTTGTCCAAATTAAGATTGCTGGGAACACAGGGCCTTATTCTATTGTTTATCTTGGTGTACACAGTGAAGAAACTTACACATAGTATACCATAAAATAGAAACCTTCATACCAATGGAATCTGTTTTTTCATAATATTTTTGAAATACTGAAATACAGCTAATATTGTCTTCATATTTTGCTTAAAATAAATTTTAATATATATTAAGTATGTTATCAAATAAATTTTAATGCAAACAAGTATATTTAAGAATTTTATCTGGTAGACATCTTTAAAACAAAGAATTTATATGTTATTTTCCTAGGAGATTACATCTAGGATATTATTAATGGGTGTGATTTTCCCAAAAGGTAGGAACCTGCCTGTGAGAAATCCCCTTTCTGGAGGAGGGTTTTTGATGTCGCTAATGTTTTCTTTTTGCATTAAGAAAAAGGTAGACCAAAGACATCAGAGGCAAATTTTAAATCTAATTTTCAAAGGACATAGAAGAGTTCTTTAGTGCGTAGGGCCGTCCCCATTATAGGATATTTAGCATCCCTGGCCATGAGGGGATCTGTTCTCTCCAGCACTTTTTTTTTTTTTTTAATGTGCGCAAACTGCCCATCTGTTTTTTTTTTTGGCCCGGGCTGGGTTTGAACCTGCCACCTCTGGCATATGGGGCTGGCACCCTACTCCATTTAGGGACAGGTGCCGCCCCTCTCCAGTACTTTTGATGCCCTCATTTCTGCTGTCTGTCCTTGCAAATATGTACATGTCCCCACTACCATAAAAACTGACAAAACCCAAAAGCCCCCTTCATTTCTATCTCCACTGGCACATGAACTAGTAACTAGTCACTTTGTATTTTCCAAGGACTATGGACCCTTTTTGAGTCCTTATTCTTCTTGGCCTCACTGAAGTCCTTTGCAAGGCCTAAGCATTGTGTATTATTATTGAACTATTTGTTTAGTTCTTGGTTGTTGCCAAACTGTTCATGTGTTTGGACTTGTCTCTTCATAAGCTTCTTAAAGGCAGGGCCTTATATATTTCTCTTTGCCCTTTGTAACATTTAGGATGATTTTTAAAAAAATAAATATGGTTAGTTAAAGGTTTCTTTGTAATTTATTGCACTGTTTATTTAACCTGTATGAAAGTTCTTTGCTGTTTTGATCTTGAATTCCAGATGCTGACGCTCACAGTCTCTGTTTTGTATGTGATAGAAATTTGTATTGATTATTCTTTATATAGGTAGTTAATGTTTGTGCAGGTCACAGGAGCCCAGGGGTAAAGGTGGATATAAATCACAACAGTTCTTTGATTTGGCTTTCCCTATTTCACTGATCATCGCTCTTGTTTTATTCCTCCTTTCTTTCTTTTTAAAAATTTTTTAATTTTTTAATTTTTTTTAAGTATTAAATCATAGCTGTGTACATTATTGCGATCATGGGGCACCATACACTGGTTTTACAGACCATTTGACGTATTCTCATCACACTGGTTAACATAGCCTTCCTGGCATTTTCTTATTTATTGTGCTAAGACATTTATATTCTACATTTACTAAGTTTCACATGTACCCTTGTAAGATGCACCGTAGGTGTAATCCCACCAATCACCCTTCCTCCGCTCATCCTCCTCCCTCCCTCTCCCTCCCTCTCCCTCGCTCGCCCTCCCTCTCCCCCATATTCTTAGATTATAACTGGGTTATAGCTTTCATATGAAAGTCATAAATTAGTTTCATAGTAGGGCTGAGTACATTGGATACTTTTTTTCCATTCTTGAGATACTTTACTAAGAAGAATATGTTCCAGCTCCATCTATGTAAACATGAAAGAGGTAAAGTCTCCATCTTTCTTTAAGGTTGCATAATATTCCATGGTGTACATATACCACAATTTATTAATCCATTCGTGGATTGCTGGGCACTTGGGCTTTTTCCATGACTTAGCAATTATGAATTGGGCTGCAATAAACATTCTGGTACAAATATCTTTGTTATAATGTGATTTTTGGTCTTCTGGGTATATACCAGTAGAGGAATTATAGGATTAAATGGCAGATCTATTTTTAGATCTCTAAGTGTTCTCCAAACATCTTTCCAAAAGGAATGTATTAATTTGCATTCCCACCAGCAGTGTAGAAGTGTTCCCTTTTCTCCACATCCACGCCAACATCTCTGGTCTTGTAATTTTGTGGTATGGGCTAATCTTACTGGAGTTAGATGATATCTCAAAGTAGTTTTGATTTGCATTTCTCTGATGATTAAGGATGGTGAGCATTTTTTCATATGTCTGTAGACCATGCGCCTGTCTTCTTCAGAGAAGTTTCTTTTCAAGTCCCTTGCCCAGCCTGCAATGAGATCACTTGTTCTTTTTTTTATTTATACCTTTGAGTTCTCTGTAGAGTCTGGTTATTAAACCTTTGTCAGAGACATAACCTGCAAATATCTTCTCCCATTCTCAGGGCTGTCTGCTTGCTTTACTTACTGTGTTCTTGGCTGTGCAGAAGCTTTTTAGTATGATCAGGTCCCAATAGTGTATTTTTGAAGCTGCTTCAATTGCCCGGGGGGGAGGGGGGGAGTCCTCCTCATAAGATATTTGCTCAGACCGAT
>CAUYPK010057172.1:0-11008 GCA_963574355.1 Loris lydekkerianus | reverse complement strand
AAGAACTTGAAAAAACAATACTTCATTTTATATGAAATCAGAAAAAAACCCGAATACCCAAGACATTACTCAAAAATAAAAACAAAGCAGGAGGAATCATGCTACCAGACCTCAGACTATACTACAAATCAATCGTGAACAAAACAGCATCGTTCTCGCGCAAAAACAGAGAAGTAGATGTCTGGGACAGAATAAACCAAGAGATGAATCCAGATACTTACCATTATTTAATCTTTGACAAGCCAATTAAAAACATTCAGTGGGGAAAAGATTCCCTATTTAACAAATGGTGCTGGGTGAACTGACTGGCAACCTGCAGAAGACTGAAACTGGACCCATACCTTTCATCATTAACTAAAATATACTCTCACTGGATTAAAGATTTAAACTTAAAACATGAAACTATAAAAATACTAGAAGAGAGTGCAGGGAAAACCCTTAAAGAAATCGGTCGGTCTGGGTGAGTATTTTATGAGGATATTTACTTTAATGAACTATTTTGCACTTACAGATGGAGGGTGAAGTTGTATTCACATACTTTAAATGTCAGCCTCCATCTTTAGACCTAGTGGAAAGAAGAAAAGACAAAACATTACATGCTGAACCTTGTTATGTTACCTAAAGCATGGAGATCAGCTTCTAGTAGCATACCTTTAACCCTCTCCCAGCCTCGCTGATGAGGAATAGCCAAGATAGGGATTCTGCCTATGGAGGAAATTACTGAAGCAATTCATAATTGGTGTGTTTAATTAGTGCTATACTTTAAAATATAAACAACACAACAAACACTCTCTAGATCTTAGGTGAGAATGAGACTCTTTGAAGATGGTTTCTATCTGTGGCTATAGTTAGTGAATTGTATGCTCTTAGATTGCAGTCAAGTTTATATCTTAAGAATGTCTTTCATTTCCCAATGATATGAATATATTACACATTCATGTCTTTACTAAAAGGAAGTGAAGACTCATCCATGGCAGTCTTTTTGGAAGGAAAAGGAAACAGACAAAGCAAGATCAAAATTGCAAAATTGACATTCAGGAACAAGTGGTGTTAAGTAGGCTTATCGTTATTAAATCTAAGCCATTATATGCATATGAGCTGAAAGCAAAATTGATCAGAAGAATTAATCACCCTCATCAGGTCACTTTTCTTGAAGTGCCCTCTGGGTACAAGTTATCACCACTCTTGACACTGGCTGTTGATCTCTTCATGGGTGACAGACTCAGGGTAGGAGTAGCCCTGGACTTTAGTTGGGGCTGAGGGGAAAAGAAAATAGAAGAGGATCCTTGGCCACAAGAGATTCCATTTATGTTGCTGCGGATGTCAGTGGTTCCTCTGATTTCAACCAATTTGAAATCGTGGCTACATTAAAAAATAATCTCGGTATTGAAGGACTTTAATTCTCATCCGGGGAGATGCAGCATGTCTTTGTATTCTGGGTAAACTGGATTTAGTTATTTAGTGCTTTGAGCCACGTGCAGTCTGGGAGCTTTATTGAATAACAAGGTTGATTGATTCATGGTCCCTTGGCTGTAGAAAAGGCTCAAGGGAGAGCTAAGGATGGCAAGCTGAGCCCGTCCATCCCACTCATTGATGCCGTGGGCAGAGACTTGAGGACTATGTATCTCACTCTCCCTGAGGTATGCAAAGTCCCCAGACTTGTCCTGATCTGGCTTTGGTTTTGCTTATCACCTGTAAATTGGGCCTAAAGAGGCATTATGTTTTACACATCACAAATACAGGCTTATCTTCCTTCTGTTTCACAAAACTAGAGAAAATAGATACTTATCCATTGCTCATTCTGGGTGGGCATATGCTTGCCACCTTGCCCATTTGAACTCAAACCTTCACAATCTCACTGTAGATTCTGTTATTTCTGTCTTACAGATGAGGAAGCTAAAACCCAGAGAGGTGAAGTGATTTGTTCAATATCATTTAAGTGGTACAGCCTGAGTTTAAACTCAGGTCTGTTTTATTCATTCTCTTTCCACTCTGAATCAACAAGACTATGCTAGAGAGAGAGAGAGAGAGAGAGAGAGAGAGAGAGAGAGAGAGAGAATGAGAGAGAAAGAAAGACAGGTCTATATTTATATTTATATGAAATTTGGACCATACTTTAAATGTGGAGAAAGTGTAGATTACACAAAAGTTAAACATAGAATTACCATATGATGTAGCAATTTCACTCCTAGGTATATACCCCAAAGGATTCCAAACAGGGACTCAGATATTTGTACATCAATGCTCATTACAGAATTATTTAGAGAGGCCAAAAGATGGAAACAACCCAAGTATCCATCAATTGGTGAATAGATAAACAAATTGTGGTACATAAGTGCAACAGAATATTATAGCCATAAAAAGGAATGAAATTTGGATGATATATGCTACTACATGGATGAGCCTTGAAAACATTATGCTCAATAACAGAAGCCAGACACGAAAAGACAAATATTGTATGATTTATCTTAAATTTACCTAGAATAGACAAATTCATAGAGATAGAAAATAAAATAGAGGTTGCTAAAGGTTTGGGGAGGGAAATAGGGTGTCATTGCTTAATATAAAGTTTCTGCTTTGGGTAATGAAAAAGTTTTAGAAACAGATAATGGTAATGGTCATACAACATTGTGATTATATTCAATGCCACCAAATTGGACACATAAAAATGGTTAAAATGGTAAACTTCAGGTTATATATATATTTTACCACAATAAAAAAGAATTCTGGCGTGATAAAGAGTCAAATAGACCTAGGTGTGAATCCTGCCACCTATACAAATTGGGCAAGTGACATAACATCTCTAAATCTGTTTTCTCATTTTCAAAATAAAGATGATAATGTTTAACTCACTAGATTGCTGCTGGATGTCCCGTATATACTCGAGTATAAGCCGAGTTTTTCCGGCACAAAATTTGTGCTGAAAAACTTGAACTCGGCACAAATTTTGTGCCGAAAAAACTTAGCTTACACTCGAGTATATACAGTAAATTATTTAGCCAGTACCTAGTACAAAGTGTAAGCACTCACTGAATGGTGCCAGTGGTGGGGCTGGGGATGTTTATTATCAGCTCTGATGTTCCCAACCAGAGAATCGTACACATAGGTAATATTTTTCACCACACACACTGATGAATGATTAAACAGTAACTAAGTTTCTGTTCTTGTTTTGGAAGAACATTTTCATCAGAATGCCAATGAAAAACCAGGTGTTTGAAAAATGTGGCTGTGTTAAGTTAAATGAGCCTTTTTTGGGACTCCAGATGGGAGCATAAAGCTGTTTGAAACCCCAGTGGTCCTTTCTTGTTGATTTTCACATGACTGAAAAATGATTTGACCGTAGCATAGAGGAGTTGCACCATGTTCTTGCCAGCTCATTGCTACTATTTGGGAAAAGAAGAGATGTTAGAACAAAAACTCATAACCATTAAAAATAGGAGGCTTGCAACAGAAGCTTCTTTAGAGGTTTTAATTATGGCCTTGTGAGGTGACATGCTAATCACACCCTCCAGCTATGTGGAGTGCCCATTGCCTCATATATCAGGAAATTGAATTCTACAGTGAGAGAACTACTGGAAGATACCTACCAAATTTCAAAGGACCCACAAAAAGTGTTAAATGCATCTATCATATTGCTTGATTTTTGTACTCCATGGAGTGCATGATCGGTCCCCACCCCATATATATTAAATCTGATTTCAGTGCATGTTAACATTTTCTTGAATAAGTTATGCCAAATATTTATGGGTATTGGCTGCAGCCCCCGAATAAGGCACAGCTGTAGACCTGGAAACTTGTCCTTTGAACATTTGGAAGCATCTCTGCAGGCCTCTTCCTTTGCTTGAGGTACATATGGCCACTGAAAAACAGCGTGCCTTTTAATTTAACCCTTTGGGTGATTAAAGGAACTATTTTATGGAGTTGAGTTTAATTTATGTAGTGGCTCCCTCATGATCTGCAAAAGTGAACCTACCTTCTAACAGTCAGCCTCAGCCCCTCCATGTTCTTTGTGTGCTATGTGGCAGCGCTTCCTTCAGTGATGGTTAAATATTCTCTTTCTTAATTTTTGTTGAACTATAAATAAATAGGTTTTCAGGTGGTACTTGGTGTCTCACACAGACCACATGTATAAAATACGCTAAACTTAGATACTTTGTACAAAAAAGCAGACTATTCACTATAGTCCAATCATTCAGAGAGAATTGCTATTATGTTTTGGTGTATAACTCTCCAGACTTTTTCAAGGCATAAATACCGATTTTCATTTTTGTTTTTGCATGTATGGGATTACATTGTACATAGCTTTTGAACTTGCCTTTATCAAATACCAACATACTGTGAACATCTTTCCATAAAATACTTAAAATTGCTGCTGAGGTTTTACCATACAGATTCCACATAATTTACTTCACTAGTTTTTTGCTGTTGGAATTTTAGGTTGTTAATATAACAACTTACTCCTAGAATTAGGTTCAGCTTTATTCATAGATAATTCCAAAGAATGATGGCTTAAACAAGATAAATATTTATTTCTCATTAATGTAAGATAGTCCAGAGGTGGGCAATTCTGGACTGATATGGCAGTCTTCAGACTCAGGAGTCTTCTACTTTTTCATGCCATCATTTTTTCTGGTTAACTTCTGTCTTAGTTGGTGTAGTGTTGCTATCACAGAATATCTGAGGCTGGGTCATTTATAAAGAAAATGGATTTATTTGGCTCATGATTCTAGTGGCTGGCAAGTTCAAGATTGGGCAGCTGCTTCTTCTCAGGCAGAAAGTGGAAGAGGTGCAGGCACGTCCAAAGAGATCACAAGGAGAGAGAGGAAGCAGGAGAAAGGAATGAGAAGGCTGGACTTTTTATAACAACCTGCTTTCTTGGGAGCTAATCCATTTCCACAAGAGCAAGAACTTGTTCACCCCCAAGGAATGATCCATTCCTGAAGGATCTACTCCCATCACCCAAAGACTAGGCCCTACCTCCCAACACTGCCATATTGAGGATCAAATTTCAACCTGAGTTTTGCTGGGAACAAATCAAATTGTAGCAACTTCCATTCTCAGAGTCACTTTGTGGCCCCAAGTAGCTGTAGGAGCTGTGGACATCATGTCTAAGTTCTAGCTAGCCAGAGGATGAAATAAGGAAGCAAGCACATAAGGTGTCCTGCACAGTCAGGTCAGCTGACTTTAAGTAGCCTCCCTGGAAATCCTATATGACACTGCTGCTTTCCTGATCTTGGCAATGCTCTACTGCAAGGGAGTCTGTTCAGAGCAGTCAGAGAGTTCCATTGCTAAGGAATGAAGAAAAGAATGGCTACTAATGGTTTCTATCTTTGCCTTTACAATCAATGCTAGTCTATCTCTTCTTGGCTCTTTGGCTAAAATCAAGTGTAATCAATGTTATCATGTATCTCTTCTACCTGAATATTTTTACACAATTGTGATTATTTTCTTATGATTTATGCTGAGGAAATAATTCTGCCAGGGAAAGGATGAACGTATCTAAAGATATTATCTGTTTTTGTTATTGCAAAAATAATATATGCTTACTGAAAAAAATTCAAACGTAGTGGAAATGAACTGTTTTAGTACATTTTGACTCTCTGAGATGTGCCAATTTAAATTGTTCAGCAGTGTACAAAGATGTCAGTTACTCTAGATTCTTACCACTTCCTTGTGTCCTGTTTTCTTAACAACCAGTCTGATAAGTAAAAAGAAAGTATTAATTTGTACTTCTGTGATTACCAATTAATTGCCTATTCCAGTCCTTTACCCATTTTTCTGTTGGGGCACTCATTTGAAAATAATTTTAAAAGATTCTTTAATGTTTGGTATTTACCTGATGAGTTCCATAACTTCTAGTAATTTTTTCCAGTGTCCCCGAGTTCACTGTCAATGAGTTCCATAACTTCTAGTATTTTTTTCACTGTCTCTTTTACAGTTTTTGTCATGCAAAAACCTTTAATTTTATACACTCAAATCAGTCTTTTCCTTTAAATTTTTTCCTTTGTGTAAATGTTAGTGCTTTAAAAAAAAATATGTATTTGTTATTTTCTAGGTGAAAATTAAAAAGTTCTAGGTTGACTTTGAAATCAAAGCCTTAGAGCTGAGAGCCAGCCATGGTGGAATGAATAGTTTGTGGAAGAAGTAATCTCCCTCTTTTTCTCTTAGCACAGAGCTTTGTGCAGATTATCTAGAGGACAAAAATCAGTATGTTTTAGCAATAAAACAGCACAGGTGAGCCTCACTTTCTACAATAGGTTTCTGAGAACTGGTATGTAAGCATACATACCAGTATACATGTAAGCATACAAATGAAGCATTTGTTTTACTAGAATCCTATTTTCCCTTAATTTACATTATGCTAATTTCAGGAAGATTTTCCACAAACTAGAGCCCTAAATATTTATTCATTCAAATCAGGCTTTTCTGTCTTTGAGGAGTGTGTGGATTGTAGAGGAGAAAATGAACCTTGAGGTCCAGCGACCTGAGTTGAAGTCTCCCAGCATTTATTACTTACAGGACTAGGTAGCCGGGGCTTCAATTTATCTGGGTGGTTTAAAGGATTAAAGGAGATAATAACCATGAAAGCACCTAGCACCATAATTAGCTCTTGGAGATGAAGGCAATCAACAGATGTTTTTCCAATCTGCCCAGAAACAAAAGAGTTTAAGTATATGGTGCCTGATCATCTCTTTTGTACTAAGAATCCCTTTATAATGCAAATACTTACTTCCTACTTTTTCTGTCTGGTAGTTTAATATTTTCAAATACTAGGGTAGCCTAAATAGAACAGGGCCTCCATGGCCATTCCTGCTCTCACCCTTCAGCCTAGAGGCCAATCCCAAATCAACTCCAAAACCACAGATAAATTATTGTTTAACTAAACATTTTCAGAGAATGGGTTGGGAACAGGTTAATAGGTGCGATCTACAGCCACACAGCTAGCAAAACCTGGAGCCAGCAAGCAGCCCCACATTGTCAGGTTTCTTCTCTTGCCTTTTAAGAATTCAAAATTGATTCAGCTCTCTTAGACTGCAGAGGATCTTAAAATGCTTGGAGAAGAGAGGGTGAGTTGTTTTCATTTAGGCTTTCACTGGATCTGGAGAAACTGAGGCCCAGAGAAAGGAAAGGATGTTGTAAAATAGCACACTTAGTGGCAGAATAGCAACAAGGGCTGAAGCTTCAGGCTTCCTAGCCCATGCTGCAAGTCCTTCAGTGCTGATGACCCGACATGGATAGTCACTCACAGGTTTGAGCATTGGAGGTCAAGATGATCATTAGTTGTAGCCTGGAGAAGAGCCATTTCATATCCAAGGGGAATAATATGCCAGATGAATAGGAACATTAGTGATTTTCATTTGCTATGTGCTAATTTCTCTTGCAAAAGGTGAGCTGACTTCTTTAAGCCGCAAGCTGGCAGATTTCACTCTGTGCTATTTCTGAGGTCTTGGCAGCAGAGCTGACTCTCCATCCCAGATCTCCGAGAACTCCAAAGAATCTGGTGCAGGGTGTTCCTGTGAATTAAGATTTTGACAAGCATCAACAGAATCTGGGTGATATGGAATGGAACGGGAACGTGTAGTGAGCAACTCAGGCCCCTAAGTTCACATCAGCTTCCAAGCAACTGGGTTGTTCAACAGCCATGGGTTTCAGGAAAACTGTTCTTGGGGCACCTGCAGCAGAGATGGGCATGAGGGACTGTGGAAGTGAGGCCTGCTAGGAGCAGGGGCCTCACTGTGTGCCAGCTGTATTCCCCCAACTGTGAAGGACATTGTTTATAAATATCAATTACCAATTACCCATCTGGGCCTGGCAGCTTCCATGAGTTTATAAGTAATACAGCTTTAATAAGTTCATCTCTGGAATTCACTGCTCTAGAGCTTTAGTTTACTCTCCAGGAAGTTTATATAATGCACATTTGTGTCATAAGTGGGTGGGTTGTGGTGTATGCTGGGAAGCAGTAATTTGCTACCAAAATTTATTAGTATATTTAGAATGAATAAAAATTACTCTAGCAATGGCAGAATTTTCTCTGGATCCTTCCTGTCTTTAGAATGCTCAGGTAGTTTAATTGGTTGAATCCATCTGACTCTAAGCCCTCCACATTATGGTCAGAATATTTGTGTCCTCCCCAAATTCATGTTGAAACCTCATTTCCAATGTGATGGTATTAGGAGGTGGGGGGTCTTTGAGAAGTGATTAAGTTATGAGGGTAGAGCTCTCATAAATGGGATTAGTGCCCTGATAAAAGAGCCCGAGACAGCTGTCTTCTACCTTGTGAGGACATAAGAAAGTGCCATCTACAAAACAGAAGTTCGGCCCTTACCATACACCAAATCTACTGGTTGCTTGATTTGGACTTTCCAGCCTGAAGAGCTGGTAGAAAACACTTCTGTTGTTTATAAGCTACCCAGTCTATGGTACTTTGTAACAGCAGCTTGAACAGATGAAGGCAACCTTGTCACTAGCCCCTCTGGCTTCCAAACATAGAAGGTGAAAAGCTCTTGGATACACTCCCGAATACATTCACTCTGCTTTTCAGAAAGGGGCTTTCTGAAATATTCTCCCCCACATCTTATCCAAAGGCCTAGCGTCACACTGATGGTTATTAGCTGAGAATCAGAAGTCCTGGCTGGGCTGTGGTTAGGATTCTGACAATTTAGCGTGTGTCTGATGAGTCTGTGGGGCAGTATCCAGCCTGTGGTTCTCTGCAGAAGGCAATTTATATGGGAAAGAGAGACTTGCTCTAAGTGGAAGTAGTACCCCCAGGAAGACAGGGAGATAGGGAAAGACAAGAGAACAGCATGTTGTATATCTCAAGTATAAGCCCTTGTATATCTCAACAGTATATCTCAAGATGAAGCCCTTGAACTTCATCTGAGACCCCTCGGGAGGGCTATAGGCACAAGCTAAGCCATAGTTTTCATCAGGACTATGGGTTGTGGCAGCACAGGCAGTGCCACCCCAGGGTCTGGGAGACTCAGGACAGCACAGTGGGGCAGAGGAATGCCTCAGAGAGCTGGCTGGTGCAGTGGAGATCCCAAGGGACCTGGCCCTGCCATGGCACTCAGAAGAGTATCCCCTAGGAATCTACATCCAGCACTCCAGGCATGGCCATAAGCATTTGTATGGGAGTCACCGCGGACAGGGAGGGGTCCCAGCCCTCACTTAGCTTTGTAGAGCACTGATGTCAACTAGGGGGCCTGAGTAGAGAAAAAACAAATGACTATTTGTGGCTCAGATAAGCCACTCTATAGTAAGTGAGTAGGACTTTGAATTTGGGGCCCTACTAATATCACTTGCATAGTGCCTGGAGAACCTCAGGCTATTTGGAATTGTCTTCCCTTCTCAATCAGAGAAGAGCAACCAGGGAAGAAGCATGGGGGACAGTGGCAATGGTAATAGCCTCTGGCTTTGAGTCCCCAAGCACTGTCATCTTTGGAATGCAACACCCTCAATATCTGGCCTCCCTGCCCTTCTCAGGGCTCTGGAATTCTCTCTGAGTATCATTAAAGCATCCTTCCTATCCTTCCAGGGCTTCTCTGTCTTGCTCCCTGTTGTCCCCCACCTTCTGCCAGCTGTTTGATGATGTTGTTGAGGTTTCCCCTCATACTTTCCCATTGGCACCAACTCCAGTTTTTCACATCAATTGGTGCTTCTTTTGCCACTATGGGCCTGAGTGCCCAGCCTACCCTGCCAAGTACAGTGTCCTGACTCTGTCGAAGTAAAACTTTTATTTTGTTTCCTCAAAATATTGTCTTTTGCTCCCTAACTTTCTTATAGCCTCCTCATTCAAAAAACTTAAGAAAAAGTTGCTGCCACATAATATTGCAGGACATGTGAATGGCTTTGCAAAATGTCCTGTGGAAAAGTTCTCTTTCAATGGATAGTTAAAGAGGGTCCTCTCAAATTTCTCCAGCTATGGGAAAATATTCTACTCCACACTTCTCTGCTTGGTGCTCATTTTTCACATTCATCTTAAAATTTCACTTCTTGGTCAGGTGAGGGGGCTTTCGCCTGTAATCCTAGCACTCTGGGAGGCCAAAGTGGGTAGATTGCTTGAGCTCAGGAGTTGGAGACCAGTGAGACCCTGTCTCTACTAGAAATAGAAGAATTACAGCCAGCCATGGTGGTGCATGCCCGTAGTCCCAGCTATTTGGGAGTCTGATGCAAGAGAAGCATTTGAGCCCAAGAGTTCGAGGTTGCTGTGAGCTATGACATCACCGCACTCTACCGAGGGCAACAGTGAGACTCTGTTGCAAACAAAAAAGAAAGAAGCTTAAAATTTTTTTTTCACTTCTTAACTCTTAAACATTTCTCCTTCCAGACTGGAATCCCATGCAACAATCTAGCATTCCTTTTCTGGGGATTTTCCTTTTGAAATATCTGTCAGTTATTGCTGTTTGTTTAAACTTAAAAAAAAAAAAAAATCAATGATTTCAAATTGCAAATTCAGTTAAAATTTACTTTGTGATAATGTTGTAGGATAATCTTGCCAGAGTTTGGAAGCAGAAAGCAAATGAGGCAGGAAAACAAGATAATGGAGAGGATGATAGAACAGGATCTCTGATTAGTGAAGCACAATTACATGGAATAAAAACAATATCGATTTTTGTGTAAAAATCACCTACAGAAGAAGGAAAAAAGGAAGAGGTTTGTCATCTTTCTTTTTCAGTTCTATTTTTCAAGATATTTTCAGTTCTCTGAACTGTATTCTTTTCATTTTTTTGTTTTTGTTTTTAATACGTGTCTGACTTAGATAAAGGGTATTGCTTTAAATGCCTTTAAATTCCTGATAGTTCCTCTTTGGAAACATGTTTCTTCTACATCCCCATAGCTCTGTAACAGGTCTATTTTATTATTATCATTATTATTATTATTATTTTATTGTTAAATCATAGCTGTGTACATTAGTGCAATCAAGGGGTACAATGTGCTGGTTTCATATACAATCTGAAATATTCTCATCAAACTGTTCAACGTAGCCTTCATGCCATTTTCTTAGTTA